>PVIJ01003180.1:0-140854 GCA_004024925.1 Scalopus aquaticus | reverse complement strand
CATTTGTGTTCTGCCTACACTGACGGGTTAAGTATGTTGTGACCAATCCTGACTCAATTGACATTTCTCACACCTCCTTCACACTTCCCTCCCTGCTTCCCTCTCCCTCCTGTTTGCTCTTCCTCTTACCACATTCAGTTTTCAAAAATTACTTTATTATTTGGTTTGACAATGTAATTTCATATAGAAAACTTTGTCAGGGCCTCCCCGGTGGCGCAGCGGTTAAGCGCTGTGCTGTGGAGCTGTCGGCATTGGCGACGCGAGTTCGACGCCCGGCCGGGGAGAATCCCACATGGCGCGGCAGACCTCTCCTGCCTTGCCCGCTGCTCCCCTCAGCAGTGTATTTCTGATCTGCCTGTTCTGCTCCCTGCTCTGGCTCTGGTGAACCCTCTCGCCACCCCATGCCTCTGGCCTGTACCCCAGCTTGTATGTATAAATAAAAAAAAAAAATAAATCTTAAAAAAAATAAATAAATAAATAAATAAATAAATAAATATTAAAAATAAAACCTACAGGGGCCTCCCCGGTGGCGCAGTGGTTGAGCGCTGCGCTGTGGAGCTGTCGGCAGCAGCGACGCGAGTTCGACGCCAGGCCGGGGAGAGTCCCACATGGTGCGGCAGACCTCTCCTGCCTCACCCGCTGCTCCCCTCAGCAGTGTACCTCTGATCTGCCTGTTCTGCTCCCCACTCTGTCTCTGGTGAACCCTCTCGCCGCCCCATGCCTCTGGCCTGTACCCCAGCTTGTATGTATACAAAAAAAAAAATTTAAAGAAAAAAAAAGAGACAAAGTATGAAATTAAAAGTCACCCTTTCCTTTAAAAAAAAATAAATAAATAAAACCTACAAAAGTCAGGAAATTAAATGTCAATTTGATTATTTTAGTGAGTCTAAACAACCAGCCAAGCAGGCATGAGAATGAATGTAGTTATCCAGCATAGGATTTTAGGAAACTGTAGTAATACTTGGAAAGAACATAAAACAGACTCTGAGAGTTTAAGGAAGCATTACATAATGACTGAAGTGGAATTTGGTGGCAGTACAAGATATTGTTCTGTTGGGGGAAAGGATGTCCTGAACGAACTCCACAAACACAGGTTTAATGGACCCCACCCTCACCCCAAATCAGAGAGATCCAAGACACCGAGGATTACAAACCTCATGATGTCATCACCATCCTCTCAGCAGTGTATTTAGGATTGCTGGGAACTGAGGGTAGAGTTAAGCAGCCAGGCTTGGTCTATGACCAGGCATGTACGCCTTGGCGGCCCTTTGGTTTTTCCCTGGCTTTCAGCGTGCTATTGGGGTCTCAGCTCAGCAGAACCGGTAGGACAGATTCGCCAATTTATCTCTCTTTCTCCCTCAGTTATTCCTTTCTTCATTTACCTTTTTTGTAAATAAACCTTTTATTTTTTTTATTTTTTTTTAAAGATTTATTTATTTCTACATACAAGCTGGGGTACAGGCCAGAGGCGTGGGGCGGCGAGAGGGTTCACCAGAGACAGAGCAGGGAGCAGAACAGGCAGATCAGAAATACACTGCTGAGGGGAGCAGTGGGTGAGGCAGGAGAGGTCTGCCGCGCCATGTGGGAATCTCCCTGGTCGGGCGTCGAACTCGCATCACGCGCTGCCGACAGCTCCAGAGTGCAGTGCTCAACTGCTGTGCCACCAGGGAGGCCCTGTAAATAAACCTTTTATTACCCTTTTTGTGTGTGCCTGCAGCTGAGTCTCATTACAAGCCCCTTTTAAGTGCACAGGTGAGGACCCACAGTCAGGCCATCCCATTTCACATTAGGGCTGCCCTGTAAGAATTCGCTCCTATTCATCTTCTTCATTCTTCAATATTTAGTGATGTGCAGCGGGCAAGGCTCAGTTTCCCTGGGAGGCACAATGTGGGTGTCCTCCAGATCCCCTTAGAGCAGGGGCAGGGTGCTGGGTATCCTGGGTATTCCTGAACTATGCTCTGTGGATGTGTTAAGGAACCTTTAAAAGGAACCTTTGACTTGTGTGTTTCCCTGGGGCAGGTTTTTCCTCCCCCTTGGCTTTTTCCTATCACCCTCTCAGCCCTAGCACAGCAGATGGAACTCAGCAACTTGAATCCACTCAATACCAGGAGCTAACCCCTGGCAAAAGCACTGACTGTTGTGAGTTAAATAACATTCTCCACTTTTGAAGTAGACATTTAAATCAGTTTCCCATTCCTCTTGAGGATTGGTGTAACATATGTAATATAATACTAAAGTTATTGTTATTTGCAAGTCTGTTTTTCACTATTGTCTCCTTTGATATTCAGAACTGATGTCCATTACCTACTGAGCTTTTCCATTTGGTAACCCCTCAGGATTTATGGAGATCCCCACATTTTATTTTATTTTTTAAGATTTATGTATTTATTTTTGCATAGGAGAACTGGGGTCCAGGCCAGAGGTGCAGGGGGGTGAGAGTGTTCATCAGAGACAAAGTAGGGAGAAGAACAGGCAGATGTACTAAATACACTGCTGAGAGGAGCAGCGGGCAAGACAGGAGAGGTCTGCTATGCCATGTGGGTCAGCTCCCTGACTGAGGATCAAACTCAGGCTGTCATGGTGGTAAAACTGAGACTTGACCCCTAGGCCACCAGGGACACCCACCCTACCCCCCCCCCATAATTTTCTTGTTTGTCTTGTCTTTGTGGTAGTTCCAGTAGAATTCAAGAAGAAAAGAGGTTAGAAAATTGATTGGTCTTAACAGGAAAGTACTCCAGTGAGCAGATGGAGTCATCTGTTGTATCCTATCTCAAACACACGACTGTTGAACAGAACCCTTTCCTTTTCCACACTGTCTACCTATTCCACATGTCTTGCTCACACTTAGGCAATTGAGAGAAAACAGAACACTGGAGTTTAGGGTGTCACTGCTTCATAGAGGAGGACTGAGGAGCCTGCAGGACAAATTTCCCAACTGGTTAAGGGTTGTGGCTCTCAACTTCCCTGGAGTTTTTTTTCCCTATTTGCATTTTTATGGACAAAGACACTGAGGCTCAGAGAGGTTAAATATGCCCAAGATCACCAGCTAACAAAGAGAATGAAGGCACAGCTCTGTCTGGCAGCATAAATCACCGTGCCACCCTCACCAAGCATTGCTAGAATTACGTCCTCCTTTTATTCTACCTGGATCTATGCCCCCATATGCAGCCCTCCTCATTGGCCCCTAAGTGCCTTCCTAGTCTGAGCAAGGATCGCTCCCCAAGAGATATAGATGTCAAAAATCTCCTTAGGATCCATTTCTCTCCCATCCTGCTGTCATCAAAAACATCTGTGCAGCTCCTTGCAGTTTACAGACTGTTTTTGCATTATCTCTTTTACTCTTACTTAAGCTTCACAACAATTCTGAAATAGGAAAAGCAAGATTATCTCCATTTCCCTATGTGGAGACTGGGCTGAGAAATTTAACAACTTGCCCAAGGGGATCCTGTTAAAAAGATGTCAACCCCTGCGACCCTATCAGCCAGTAAGTAGAGGCTGGAGAACCACAACCCAACGCTTAGACCCCAGACCTTATGCTGTTTGCCTTTGGTATGACCCCCCAAGGTGTGTCTGTCATTCGCACCAAACTGACATTGCAGCTTCAGCTGAACACAGAAAGGCAGTATGGGTCACCGGGTCCTCTGGAGCCCTGGGGCAGCAATGGGTGAGACTCGTGATAAGGTTTCTGGATGTAGGAAAATGGCTTGGGCCCAGCACCATGAGCTGATTGACAGGATCTCTGGGAATCTAGAGGCAGAGCTGGGAACGCCCAAAGCCTGGCTCTCAGGGGACACAATGCTATTTCGTGAGGCTGTGAGAAGGGTGGAAAGCTCCGCCACTCACCCCGCCTTCCCCTTCCTTACACAGAACACACCTGTGGTCTTCAGGAGTCACCAGAGATGATCCCAGCTTCCCAACAAACAAGAACTTCCAAAAACGCAAGACTTCTCAGAAACGGGAAGGGCTGGTTAGTGGTTTTGTCCTGTTGAGACCCCCAACTCTCAGCTCCCACACCCTATCTGCCTCCCTCTCTGCAACCCAAAAATACCAACCACTTGAAACATGTCCCCAAAAGCAGTTTCTCCACAGTCAAGGAGTATGGCCTAGAGGCCAGACCACCAGGCTCTGGGGTGGGCTGTACACTGGCTACACGGCATCTGGAACATCTTCCCAGATACCCTGGGACAAAGAGCAACTCAGCCCCCGTCCATACATACCCTTCCCATACAGCTCAGCTTTCTGGACCTCATTTCTTCATCAAGCCTGCCATGTGCCAGACAGACTGCCGCATGCCAGCTAGGATCTAGGATTGTCACAGCAGATCTGCCAACATCCTTCAGAGCTGTGGCTGGATCTTTCTGTTTTTATGGACCGAGGCACAGTGTGGGTGTACTTGAATGGCTGCCATATATTAGAGCTCCGTAAATGCTGTGTGTGCAGGCTTGACTTCACCAGCCTGAGGAAAGGTCCTTCCTCCATTCCTGTTTTTTAAAATGTTTCTATAAAACTAAATGCTGTTTCAGTAAGTACTTTTATTGACATGCTCATAGGATTGTTTTTATTTAATCAATATACAGCCATTGTCCAAATCTCACAGATGAAAGGACACACTTGAACATACTTCTAACTCCAGTCCACAGTGGAGTGCAGTGGGTGGTTGGTTAGTGGTTTTCCTTGTGTGAATGTCACCCCGGAGAATTTGGGGCCGCATGCGCCACACACTTTGTGAGGCTACAAACTCCCAACATGTGACCCCTAACTCCAAGGAGCAAGGAGGGGGAGAGAAGTGTGGACTCTGGAGACCAAGCGCATCCCCAGGCCCACAAGACCCAATGATTTTGGAGCCCTGCTCCCATCCCCCTCGGCTGCCTCCGATTCCCAGTATTTGAGACCTGGCTCTTCTTTCTTTGGTGCGGTGGCGGCAGGACCACCAGGGGGCCCTGTTCCCATGCACTATCCACCCCTTGTGCCGCTCTTCCCGTTTTGACATGCAGGGGGCAGCAGAGAGCAAGGAGCGCTAGGGAACTCCCTAGCCAGCCTGGGCTGGTGCCTTCTCAGCTGTTAACAGCCAGGCCAAAGAGCAGAGCACAAAGCAGGGTGACCACCTTTTCCCCAGACAGACTGAATATGATGACTTGCCATTTGAAAAACTTGTCATTAATTCCTCAGGGTTACATACTTCTTGGACAACTTTACAGATGTCTTCCAGTGTTACTTTGCAATTACATAAAAATCACATCACAGGGCCTCACCGGTGGTGCAGCAGGTTAAAGCACTGCGCTGTGAAGCTGTCTGAAGCGGTGATGCCGGGTTCGAGGCCCCACTGGGAAGATTCCCACATGGCACAGCAGACCTCTCCTGCCTCACCTGCGGCTCCCCTCAGCAGTGTATTTCCGTCGATCTGCCTGTTCTGCTTCCGGCTCTCTCTCTGGTGAACCCTCTCACTGCCCCACACCTCTGGCCTGCACCCCAGCTTGTATGCATAAAATTAAAAAAAAAAACAAAACTTAAACAAAAAAAAAAATCACATCACATAATCTTTTAAACAAAATGTTGACTTGATTTTTAACTTTGCTCATTTGTCTAGCTTGTCTATTCTTTTATTTCCTCTTTATTTGTTGTTTTTTTCCTTCTCTAGCAGCCAGAGGCATCTTTTCTTTCTTTTTTAAAGATTTATTTTATTTATTTATGCATACCTTTTTCAAAGATTTATTTTTTTTAAAGATCTATTTATTTATATATGTATACAAGCTGTGCTGTAGGCCAGAGGGGCGGGGCGGGGAGGTGAGAGGATTCACCAGAGACAGAGTGGGGAGCAGAACAAGCAGATCAACTGACATACACTGCTGAGGGGAGCAGCGGGAGAGGCAGGAAAGGTCTGCTGCGCCATGTGGGAAGCTCGCTGGTCAGGTATCGAACTTATGTTGCAGTGGCTCAGGATAGCTTCATAGTGCTGCGACTTAACCTGTTGAGCCACCAGGTAGGCCCCTAAAGATTTATTTACTTATGCATGCAAGAGTTGGGATGTAGGCCAGAGGTGTGGGGGTGGGGTGAGAGGATTCACCAGAGACTGAGTGGGGAGCAGAACAGGTGAACTGCTGAGGGGAGCAGCAGAGGAGGCAAGAGAGATCTGCTGTGCCATGTGGGTTAGCTCCCTGACTGGGGATCAAACTCATGCTGCAGTGGCTGACAATAACTTGATAGTGCTGAGACTTTAACCCCTGCGCCACCAGGGAGGCCCCAGAGGCATCTCTTCTAATAGTGAAAGTATTTTAAGCAATTAAATATCTTGAATGCTTCCCTGACCATGTCGTGTTTGAACATGTAATTTTAACATTATCTCTATAACAAAGAAGGGAAGGGGGGTGTTATTTTAAGAAAGAAATGGGTCAAGGAAAATATGAATTTATTTTAAAATTTTTAAACGTTGGGCCTCCCTGGTGGCGCAGCTGTTAAGCGCTACGCTGTGGAGCTGTCAGCAGTGGCTATGCGAGTTCGACACCCGGCCAGGGAGATTCCCACATGGCATGGCAGACCTCTCCTGCCTCACCCGCTGCTCCCCTCAGCAGTGTACTTCCGTCTACCTGCCTGTTCTGCTCCCCACTCTGTCTCTGGTGAACCTTCTCGCAGCCCCACGCCTCTGGCCTGTACCCCAGCTTGTATGCATAAATAAATAAATCTTTAAAAAAATTTTTTTTAAACGTTAAGTGTTTTAAAGGTATATTTATACTATCAGCTATTTTATCACATTATGTCAGCAAATGCAAGATTGTTTCTGGTTTTAAAATATGGTAGGGGGCCTCCTTGATGGCACAAAGGGTTAAGTCTCAGCTCTATGAAGCTATCAGCAGCCATTACAGCAAGAGTTCGATCCCAGACAGGGAGCTGACCCACATGGCACAGCAGACCTCTCCAGTCTTGCCCGCTGCTCCCCTCAGCAGTGTATTTCAGTCAATCCTCCTGTTCTGCTCCCCATTCTGTCTCTGGTGAATCCTCTCACCCCCCAACCCCGTACCTCTAGACTAGAGCCCAGCTCCTGTATACATAAATATATAAAATATGGGCCTCCCCGGTGGCACAGCGGTTAGGCACTGCGCTGTGGAGCTGTCGGCAGCGGTGACGCGGGTTCGACGCCCAGCCGGGGAGAATCCCACATGGTGCGGCAGACCTCTCCTGCCTTGCCCGCTGCTCCCCTCAGCAGTATATTTCTGATCTGCCTGTTCTGCTACCTGCTCCGTCTCTGGTGAACCCTCTCGCCTCCCCACGCCTCTGGCCTGTACCCCAGCTTGTATGTATAAATAAAAAATAAATCTTCAAAAAAAAATTTTAAAAAAATAAATAAATAAATATATAAAATATGGTAGGACCTTATCTGTGGATTGACTAGTTTTCTATACATGTTAACATATTGTTCTTTATTAATGCATGTTCCAAGTCTGTTCTTCTGTCCTTATTAATTGTATTACCCTCAACATTAGTGTCTTGATGCACTTATCCTGGTAGAAGAACTTTAAACTCTTCACTACAATTCTGTTTCATCTGTTCCCCCATCCTCCATGTTTTCATTTATTCAACAAGTATTTGCTGATTTCCACTCCATGCCTGGCACTGGGGAAGTAGAGGTAAACAAGACAGACCTAGTCCTTGTCACTTAGAGAAGATAGGGATGTGATGAAGGAAGTTTGGGGTGTCAAGACTTGGGAAAGAACATCAGGAAAGATCCCTGAGATCTTGAGGGTGAATAGTCAATATAGAGTGTTCTTGACCCAGAAAAGCATGTGCAAACATATACACCCAATGAGTTACGTATTCATTTTTACTATGTCCTTTGTCTATGTTCATTTATCATGCTCCCTCCTATATTTATTCCACAATATTTGCTAAGTGCTGCTTAAGACTGTGAAGAGTGCAAACTACGATGCCATTGATTCTGGAGGTATAGAGAGTTAAGTTAACCCAAGTACCCCCCAGAGGCTGGAATCCTCCCTGGAACCTCGCAAAGAGTTTACTATGTACTTCCCATAAATATTTAGGGGGAAAATGAATGGTCCCGAGATTGAAATAAACATGAATAGAACTAACAGAATGCAAAGAAGAGCCCAAGGAGACAGCAGCATTTTCCATACAAGGAGTGTCAGAAGTCAGAAACCGTTAGTCTGAGGGCTCCGTGGGCCTGGATATGTGTGACATCAGAGGTAGGCCTGGCCTCTCCATCCTAGAAGAACCTGGCCGCTGGCCCTAGGATCAGAGGGTGGAGGGAAGGGGAGCTTTAGTGTTGAATTCAATAATTTTCTTTTAAATTTGAGAGTGATTTATATGGACTGCAGAAAATGTTGGAAAAGGCACAGTTACAGAAAATAAACTCCCATGGGCTATCCTTAGAGAATAACTGTTGGTATTGAGAATACCAACATATATAGAGAATAACTGTTTTGGATTATTTCCTCCACTTTTTCTAGTTTGACTTGGTTCTGCATATGCCCTAATTCCAGGCTTTACTTAAACTATAGCTACAGCATTCATGGATTTTCACATTAAGCCTCTTCGTACACTATTTCATGACCACACAACAACCTTCTACTTTCAGACAGTAAGGAGTTTTCTCATTTTTCCAGCCCTAATTCAGGCTTTGAGCATGAAATGCTGCTCCATCTGTCTCCTCTACACTGACAACCCCAGGCTTTATTTATTTATTTATTTATTTATTTATTTAAGATATGTTTATCCATGCATACAAGCTGGGGTGCAGGCCAGAGGTGGGATGGTGAGAGGGTTCACCAGAGACAGAGTGGGGAGCAGAACAGGCAGATTGACTGAAATACACTGCTGAGGGGAGCAGCGGACAAGGCAGGAGAGGTCTGCTGTGCCATGTGGGAATCTCCCCAGCCCTTATCCAATTTGCACTGCAGCTGCCAACAGCTCCACAGTGCTGTGCTTAATCCGCTTAACCCATTGCACCACCAGGGAGGCCCCATCCCAGCCTTTAGCCTCAGCTGCCCTGGCCTGCTTTCCTTGGGCATCAACCCCTGTTCCTATCTCTTCAAAACTGCTGCCACTCTCCTGAGATGTTGGTGCTATCCAAGTGGTCTTTGTATCTGTCCGTTCCCCCGCCTCAATACACCCCTTCTCTCTCCTCAGTTCCTCCAATGCATTCACTCAAACTGTACTGAACAGGGCCTCCCTGGTGGCGCAATGGGTTGAGCGTAGCGCTGTGGAGTTGTGTGGAGCTGTCTGTGGCTGTAGCACAAGTTCGATGCCTAACAGGGGAGATTTCCACATGGTGCAGCAGACCTCTCCTGCCTCACCCGCTGTTCCCCTCAGCAATGTGTTTCGGTCGATCTGCCTGTTCTGCTCCACATTCTGCTCTGGTGAACCCTCTCACCGCCCCACACCTCTGGCCTGCACCCCAGTTTGTATGCAAAAAAATGGAAAAAAAAAAACGTACTGAATGTTACTAACATCGTCACCTCTTCCTCTGAAATGACGCCCACGTCAGGGGCCTTTGCTCCTAGAAGCTACGTTGACTTCATCATTGCTGACCCATGATCAGAAGTTCCATTGTCACCCCACCTATATTGTACCCCAGCTTCCCTCATGTCCTTTGAACCCAGTGAGTCCACAACTACTATGAATCCGTACGTGTTTGACGAACAAATTAATTGAATGGATGAACTCTGTGTGGGCTTCCCTGGATCAGGGAACATATTTTTTCTCTTATGCATTGAGTACTTCATGAGAAGTTTAAAACAAGTCAATACATACTATATCTTCTCCCCCAATGCTGCTCAAGATTCAAAATGAGACCTCACTGCTTCAAGGTCCACCATATACTTCCCCCTACCCCAGGGGTGCAGCCCAGTCTCCGTCTAGGGCCCACAGCACACCCTGCTGCAGTCTTATCTGCATGTCAGTCCGGGCCTGAGGTTGGGTCTGCCACCTCTGCTGTTTCTAGCTGGGAGCTGTTGTGGGGGCAAGGGCTGCTCCCTCTGGGTATCCACATGTTTTTATAGCAGCAGTGTTCAGTACCCACCACATGCCTACCGCACAGAACAGGCCACCTTTACTGAGTTCCCAGGAGGTGCCTGGGTCTGTGTAAACCACCCTTTCTGCTTTCTCATTGCATCCTCACATCAATACCATGTGAAGTGGGAATACACCTGTAAAATGGGGGGCTACTACTCAGAGAAGTTAAGGCTCTGATCACACAGCTAATAAGGAAGATCTGGGATTTAACCCAAATCCCCCCAACTCTAGGACCCACAGTCTTAATTTTGAAACATATTAATAAATTGTATTAAAAAAAATAAAATCAGAAGGGAGGGGGGATAGAGAGGAACATCAGGAAGGGGAGCGATGTTGCCATGGTAACCCCACTTGTCCCTTCCTGCAGTCCTGTCAGTTCTCCGCTGGCGATCTGTCCCCATGGCCCACACACACCAGTGGCCAGACCGTTCTGTGTAATCGAAAGCCCTGTTCAGAGGACTACCGGAAGCGAGCAGGGTAAGCTGTGGTGGGCCCGATGCTGGACAGGGGTGTGCTGCCCTAGGCCAAGATGCAAGGGTCCTGTGGGGTGCCCGTCACATCTCAGCCCACCACCCCTGCAGTAGCTGGCAGCACCAGCCCCTGAACACTGCCAAGCCCAGGTACCTTGAGCAGCTAGAGAACTACCTACGCAAGGAGCTCCTCCTGCTGGACCTTGGCAAGGATTCTGCCCAAGAGCTGAGGCTGCAGGTCAGAGTTGCAGAGTAACTGCGGGGAGGAGGGCGCGGTGTTGGGAGGCCTGCACACTTCAGACACCCAGCTCTGACTCTTTTGGGTTCCCCTTCCTCTTCAAACTTAAGAGAAACATTATGTATGATGCAGCCAGTGAGTGGACAGTATGGAACCAACCTTCTCCTGACGTTCAATTTTCCTTACCCAGGCCAGGACTGGATGCTGTCTCTGCCTTTTCAGTCTTGTGCTCCTCAGTGCCCAGTGTGGGTTGATGGGCATCAGTGAAGGGAGCCTGAATCTTGGCAGCTGGACAAGCAGGAATCACACAGTATCTACAATCTTGATAGCCCCAAGCTTGAACAATTAGCCCAGAAACGAGCACACGCGCGTGCACACACACACACACACACACACACACACACACAAACACAAGCACAGAAAGAGAGATCAATCTAGATGCGGCCTAAATTCTAGTACATATTGGGGAAGGAATCACTAAGTCCCTGCTCAAGCAGGGATGCTGATGGGGAATGCCTGACGGAGGTTTGCTGAGCACCTGTGTGCCACAACTTGGATGGGTCTCACATACCATCTCACAGCTGCAGGTACCTCCCCAACAAGAAATAGAAGCTTGGAGAAGGCCAAGAGCAATCAGGGGTAGGCTGGGATTCAAACTCTCAGGGCTGATTCCGGGTCTGTACTCATTCCAGGGCACAGTGCTGCCCTTCCCGTGTGTGTAGGTGGGACAGGAAACCACACCTCTACTTGGCAGGCAGAATGTGGGGCTAGAACCTTCACTCTCCTCCTGCCCCCACGGGGCTATAAGATGGTGAGAAGGGGCCTCCCTGGTGGTGCAGAGGTTGAGCGCTGTGCTGTGGAGCTGTTGGCAGCAATGACGCGAGTTCGACGCCCAGCCAGGGTGATTCCCACATGGCGCAGCAGACCTCTCCTGCCTGGCCCACTGCTCCCCTCAGCAGTGTATTTCCATCGATCTGCCTGTTCTGCTCCCCACTCTGTCTCTGGTGAACCGTCTCGCCACCCCACGCCTCTGGCCTGTACCCCAGCTTGTATGCATACTAAATCTTAAAAAAAAAAAAAGATGGTGAGGAGGTGCTGGTGAGAGGCCAACTGAGACACGACACATGGAACAGACTGGCTACCTGGAAAGCCAGAGACAGCTTGGTGCCTGGGCACAGAGAGGGAGGTCCCGACCCAGGATCTGCCAGGCCTCAGAGATGGCAGCAGGAAACACCTCTGGGAAGCAGCTGAGAAGGACAGAACTGCCCCTCAGTTCTGTGGCACTGAAAGAACCAGCTGGTGCCTAGGGCATTCATCTGAATATGGGCCACCTGGTAGCTCCATGCTGGGACTCTCTGAAGTCGAGCAAAGGCAAACTCAGGTCCCACTGAGGATGGCAGCTATGGGCCAGTAGCTGAGAGGTTCCTTTTTCTTGTCAGCCTTACAGAGAGATCTTTGAGTTCTTCATTGAGGACTTCAAAACATATAAGCCATTGCTCTCCTCCATCAAGAATGCCTATGAGGTGATGCTGGGTAAGACTTTACTTCCCCACTTGGGTACTTAGCAGCAGGGCTGGGGTAACTCTAAACCGGGCCTTGAGGTTACCAAGCTCTACTGGGTCTTTTGGCTTACACTGTCCTGTGATAGGTGTCCTGTGATAGGGCACTTGACCACCTCCTGTCCTTAGGACATTTGTTAGGCAGGACCTGCAGGAAAAAGGCTTTTCTATCGAGAGTGAAACTCGGGAAGGAGTACCTCTGAGAAGTGAAGCAGCACCCCCACCAGGCTTAGGAGGGGCCAGGCATGGGGCAGCAGCAGAACTGAAGGCTGTAGGGGGAAAGACTCAGGTGAGACCCTGGCCTTCATCTGGACTCAAACCCTGGTTTATACGCAAGCGCAGGGGGCCTTCAGCAGGGGCTGTGCTGTGAGCAAGGCGTGCACAGACGCCGGGGGTTTGCAAGAGCCATAGCCGCTCGCTGACCTTGGGATCAGTGTCTCCTGACTGCTGTCCATGACCCCAGAGAAACTCTCCCACATGTCCCTGTTTAGCCCAACAGAGGGAGAAGATTCGGGCTCTGGAGCCCCTGAAGGCCAAGCTGGTCACTATGAATGAAGACTGCAACGAGAGGCTCCTGGCCATGAGGGCTGAGGAGAGATATGAAATCTCCATGCTGAAGAGAGAGAAGATGAATTTGCTAAAACTCATTGACAAAAAAAATGAGGAGAAGATGGCATTACAGAGTGAGGTGAACCGGGAGCAATCTGGTGACCGACTCCCTGAATTCCTGCCACCCCACCCTAGGAGGGACCTCCTAAAGCCTTTGGCACTGAAGTGACCCCTTGACTCCCTCCACCCTTCTACCTAGAATAACATTGAGCCGCCACTTCCCCCCCCCCCCCGACCCCTGCTGCTGTCACATTCCAGCCTCCTCCTCAGCATAGCACTGGCTCTGTGCACCAGCCCTGCTCCACAGTGGCCAGTCTCCATGGGTGGCAGCGCTGGCACTTTGCTGGAGTCTCAGGAATGGCCCAGCCAGTATCCTCCACCTCCCTTTCCTGTTCCCAGGTCCTCATGAGGCCACCCAGCACCTGTCCCATTCTGCGTACAGAACCCCAGAGGCAGCCCCTGACCACACTGCCACCCTTCCCAACAGGTGACCAAATTGAGGAAGAGCTTGGCTCAGGAGTACCTGCACTACCTCACTGAGCGCGATGCCCGCAAGATCCTCATCGCAGACCTGAATGAGCTACGATACCAGCGGGAGGACATGTCACTAGCCCAGTCCCCAAGTAAGCCCCAGAGGCTTCCCTCCCCCAGGAGGCACTGGAGAGGAGTCTGGCTCTCACACTCATCCCAATTCCTTCAAGTCTCCTAACATATGCTCAGTTCTCAGCTGGTCATGATGGGAGATGTGGACCTTCTGAGCTGGACTGAGACTCACAGAACCACTGTTTAACTAGGAAAAAATTGCTGGCAGCCAAAGCAGCTTAGATCCCCTGAGGGCAGGACAGGACTGGGACCCCACTCTTGGGGCTTCTCTATTGAAGCCTGGAACTTTAAGCTGGTAGGGCTGTGGGACTGATCCAGGGGTTCCTAAGCAGGGACAGAAGGACCTGGGACATGCCCTAAGGGACGCTCTAACCCTGCCCTGGGCTACAGGCCCCAGAGCCAGGGTGACTCGAGCTGGTCGGGCCCCCTGGCAGGCGTCTGGGGGGAGGACCCCATGAAGTTAACACTGGCTCTGAAGATGACCCGGCAAGACCTGACCCGCACGCAGATGGAGCTCAACACCATGAAGGCCAACTTTGGAGACGTAGTGCCCAGGAGGGACTTTGAAATGCAGGAGAAGACCAATAAGGATCTGCAGGAGCAGGTGCTGGCGGGGAGGCGGGGCCGGGCAGGGCTGTGCGGGGGCAGCGAGGCCCAATCTCCTCGCCCACAGCTGGACAGCCTGAGAGCGGACTATGACGAGGTCTGCAAGGAGCACGAGATCCTGCTGCAGCTGCACATGAGCACGCTGAAGGAACGGGACCAGTTTTACTCAGAGCTGCAGGAGATCCAGCGCACCTCCACGCCGCGGCCCGACTGGACCAAATGTGAAGGTAATGGTGGCCGCTGCCCCCCCCCCCAGTGAGATCCCGACTCCAGCTTCCTCTCCCCCCTCCCCCGCAGATGTGGTGACTGGAGGCCCGGAACGCTGGGCTATGCTAGCAGAGGGCAAGAACAGCGACCAGCTGGTGGATGTACTCTTGGAGGAGATAGGCGAGGGGCTGCTCCGGGAGAAAGACTTCTTCTCTGGTCTGGTAGGGGAATTCCTGGGCTGGGGGGGGGGGGGTGGAGTTTGAGGGGAGGTTGGGGGCAGAGTCAGAATAGCCAAGCCTGGCTGCTGAGAATCCCCGGGGTTCTGCCCTGTTTGAGGGTGGGTCCCAGAGATGAGCCGGCACTCTCCCTTTTAGGGCTATGAGGAAAGCGTCCCCCCTTTCCTTCGGTTTGAAGGCAACGTGGCAAACATGAAGCCAACCAAGAAAGCTGTGGTCAACCTCATCAAGGAAATGTGGAAGGAACGTCTCAGTGAGGAGCAGGTCAGATCTCACCTGGCATTTGGTCCGAGGTACTAGGGTGAGGAAAGGAAGGTCAACTGACCGTGCGCAGGTTGACCAACCAGTCTTTCCCCTAACCCTGCAGAAAGAGAATTTCTCAGATTTCTTCTACAATTTCTTGGAGCGTCGCTTCGGGCCTGGTGATGCCATGGCCTGGGCTTACACTGTTTTTGAAAATATCAAACTTTTCCGTACCAATGACATCATGAGTCAGTTCTATGCCGTCTTGATGGGAAAGGTGAGAGTGGGCCTGGCCCTTACCCTTTGTCCCCAGCATAGGCCAGCTCTCTGTCCCGACTCCAGGGAGCAGCAAGCTAGTGAATGCTTCCCCCCCTGTAGAACAGAGAGAGCGTGTACATCAGGCAGAGGGAGGTCATAGCACAGCTGCTGAAGGAGATGACAAATATTGACAGTCAGAACGAGGGAGCACTAACCATGGAGCAGTTAAGGTAAGAGGTCGGTCCGGCCATCCCCAAATCCCGCCCAGCATCCCCTCTAGCCAGGCACCCAGGCGTGCAAGGTAAAAGGGAGCCTGGTGGAAGGGTCACAGCCTCAGGGCTGGCAGGGGTGTGCAGCGAGGTGGGTGGGCAGGCCTTGGCCAGGCCCCTGTTGGCTCTCACGTCTCCCCCCAGCGCTGTCCTCAAGAGCACCTTCCCCTTCAAGAAGGAGGAGAGAATTCAGGAGTTGATGGAGGCAGGGGGCTGGCAACCTGACAGCAACAACACAGAATTGATCAAGTACCGCTCATTGTTTGTGGAGGTGTGTGTGGGTGTCAGAAGTGGCCAGCCCTACCCTAACTTCTGCTGAACCCTAGCCACTGTCTTGTGGCCCCTGCCAGGACGAGGAGGGCCGGAGTATGCCCTTTGTGCAAAAGCTGCGAGAGCAGCACTTGCACGAGAAGGATGAGTACTTACACGAGCTTAAGCAGGAGCTGAGCCTGGAACTGTGAGTGACCTGGGGCCCTCCAGCCCACTTAGCCAGAGGGGAGGCCTAGGCCGGACCATTGGGTGGCACCTCAAGCTCCTGGGTCTCCCTTGTGCTCTAGGCACGCTGGACACTGTATACTGCTCAAGTCTGGCAATACCTTGGGGCCTAGGGTACGGAGAGGAAGGGTCAAGGCCTCTCTTTCTATCCTGTGGGGCAGCCGTGAGGATGTGACCCTGTTCCGCCTACGTGAGGCCCTAATGAACATTGATCCCAGCCTGGACAAGCAGACCCTGAACAGCTATTTGAGCCAGGCCATTCAGATCCCTGTGACAGAACTGCCAGAAGAGGGCGAGAAGGAGAAGGGCATTGTGGTAAACATCAAAACTGCACTGGAACAGCTTCACATGGCAGACATCAGGCGCATGGGACTCCGAGAACAGGACGCTGCAATCTAGGGCCACTGAGAGTAGCCTGAGTGCTACATGCTGCTAACGCCTGACTTCTAGCATAAAATTGTTTGTCTGAATCCATGCTAGTCTCCAGGTTATGCTGGGAGTCAAGGGGAGAAGGGGCGGTTTCTGCCTGGCTGGCCCCAGGATACATACCAGACTCAGCATGTTCTGTTTGTGACATTTATTGGTGGGGAGGGGACCTAGAAGGGTATGTGGGGCAAAGGGTCCCGAGTGGCAACAGGACAGGTGTTGAGGCCCAGCCACTACTGGGTAGGGAAGACAGAGTTGCCACTGAACGCACAAGGGATGAGGAACTGCCGATACTCCAGGGGCAGGTGCCGCTCCACAAGCACGTGCAGGGAGACTTGGTTGGTGACCAGGCCCTGCCTACAGCGGAGGACAGAGAAAGAATCAGCACCCCGGTTCCCACCCCCGACCCCCGCTTTTGCCCACTTACCGTCTCATCAGCAGCTCCAGGTCCTCGGGCCTCACAGTCTTGCGGCCAGCGTGAGCAGCAAATACCTCGAGGTCATCACAAAGATGCTGGAAATATTTGTCCAGGCTGCCAACAAGGCCAGGTAGAACAGATGATCAAACTGCACATGATCTCCGCGGCTCCTCTCCCCACCTCAGGTACCAGGACTCACCACTTCTCCACCATCTCAAGAGCCTTCTTTTCCATGGGCATCTTAGCATAGAAGCTAAAGAGTTGGGCATAGTGGCTCAATCCAGTCTTGTGGGGATCCTGGCGGAGCCTGGGCACTCGGGCTCTGGGAGGAAGCTTGGCTGGCAGAGGTTCCAGAGGCTCTGAAGGTAAACTGGGTGCAGGAGGAGACAGTTAGCTGAACTGCAGCCTTCAGAGACCCCCTAATCAAGGACATTGATTGGCTCCCGCCGATACTGGGGTACACATGCCTCTTGCCAGCCTAAACCAACAGCTCCAACCATCTGTTAGGGAAAAGTGGAGGCGGGGGTCCTGTAGAGACCTGGTCTTTCCCTGGGGCCATGATTCTTCATGTCGAGACTACTGTCCTGGTCGAGGCTTATCATACAAACTGGTACGCTCAGGCCCATGACGCTCAGGCATTGGCATGAACACTCCCTCCCCTCCGCCCATTGCTGCCTGTCCAATTCTACACATCTTCCCCCAGGAAGCCTTCTCAGACTGCACATTAAAACAGACACATCCTCCTCTTACCCAGACTCCCCTTGGAAGCAGGTACCTGGGATGACAAATATACTCTCAGTGAACCTCACCCAGCTCAGCTCCACTGAGTCATCACCTGTAGATAGGTGATGTATACAGGGGAGCCCTGTGGTGCCTGATGGCAACCTCCAGGGGCAGGTGCCACTCCACAAAGGGGAAGGGGCAAGTGCCTGCCCCTTCCCAAGAGGCCCATGAAGAACAAAACTGTAAGCTCTTACACTGCAGGGCTAGGCGGTGTGACTGGCTCAAGAAGCTGATGTTGTCTGGTCTGAAGAAACTCAGGGATGATGCCAGAGACCAGCTCCGGACTTGCTGCAGAGGAAAGGTCGGGGTTCATTAGGAGCTCAGGCCTGGCCAGCTCACCCAACCCTACAAGCTCACAGCTTCTTTGTCCTGTTCCTCAAGGGTCCTCACCAAGCTCTAGTCAGCCAAGCGAGAGACCCCTGAGAGTCTTCATTGCCCAACATGACCTGCGCCTAGAGGCACAAGTCAGAAAAGCCCCTCATCCAAGGCCAGACACTGCACAGCTATCATTCATCACTCCCCAGGTCCTGGCACCCATCCCTGCACTGGGTCCCTTACCTGTCCTGCCAGTGGTATCCTCATTCCCTGGCGATTCTTCTGGCACCTTGGCCTCAACAGCCTCCCAGGATCCCTCTGCTTCAGTCATATCCACGTCTCCCTCACGTTTTTCTGCCGCAGGAGACTCTTGTGTTACTTCCTTCGCTTTTTTCACGCTTAAGCTTTCTTCCATCCTTTCTTCTGCCTCCTCACCAACTCCATCCTGTAAAGGCTTGACTCCATCTTCACCAGAGACACTACTGCTGGTATTTGGGAAGCCCATAGCAAGGGCATCAGCCTCCTCTGCCTTTCCTGCCAGAAGCTGGGCTGGCTCCTCATCACCTGAATCAAGGGGAGAAAATTTAAGCTCGAGAAGCAGTAGTCCTAGGCTGTAGCTGTGAGAGGGGTAAAATGAGGTAGTCAAATGCAGCCTGATCCATTGAGGAGAGAAGACCAGGGTCAGTGCCAGGGTACTGGTTTGGGGTCTCTTAGCACAACACTGATTCTGAAGTTTGATGGGGAAGGGACCAACAGTGAGGAGGCTCTGGAATTACACACGTATGGGCTTAAAGAGGGCAAACCACCAGTGCCAACTCTCCCCGCAGTGAAGCCTGGCTCCACATACTCACTGTTGTTCTGAAGTCCAGGCCTGCTGCACCACGTCCCGTGACTAACAGGCCTCTCAGCGTCTTTAGCTCCCGTGTGAGAGGGGCACGGCAGGGAGTAGGGCACTCTGGGGGAATGGCCAACCAAAGGCTGGGAGAAGGGCTGGGTGTCCTCCAATACCATGTCTGTTGGCGGGGCAGCAACAGGAGTTCTGAGGCTGTCACCTAGAGGTCAAGGGCCAGCTGGAAATCTATTCCTGCTGGTACCCAGTCACCAAATCCTGGGTATTGGAACCCATGAGTCTCTATCTCCCTTCCACAGCTCTCTTTGCTTACATTCCTGCTCCTTAGCCTGCTTTTTAGCATTCCCAGGTTCCATAGCTTGCCCCATTGAAACCACTCACCTGTGCCTTTTTTCCATTTCTCATTCTCCTCTCCTCCTTGAAACCCTTCCCTTACTCTGGTGAACTTGACTTATCTGCTGGAATCAGGCTCCCATATCAGCTCTGCCAGGACAGCTTATCTCTTTCAACCTCCCAACAACCTCCAATCACCACACCACACACCTTTCCTACCCTCAGCCCTCTATCTCCTCAAGGATATGGGGTCCTAAAAGACACTGGAACTAAGACTGGGCTCTACCCGGACAAGGGACAACCTGTAGAAAGAACTCCTCATCGACCTACATGACCAGACTTGTTCATTGTCCTTGGCAAAATACACAAGGCAATGGGGGCACAGCTTTCTTCACAAGCCAGAAGAGGAAAATCTTAACCTTACCTGAAGAAGCCAAAGCCAGGGAAGTATCTCTCAGATCCTGCAAAAATGCACCCATATCTACAGCTCGGCGGGTAAGAGGTCTGCGGGCCAAACCAGGCCTCTGTACTGACTGTGGCTGGAGAGGTGTGGCAAAGGTCAGGTTGAGGGAGCTGGTGGGAAGGAGGAGGCACAAAGGAAGTCAGGTGCCTAAGACCCAGTCCCCCAACCCTCATATAGTTCCCCCACCTGCCCTGGGGGTCTCATATCTTAGAACACAGCCACCACTCTGTCAGGTTATAACTGACTGTATGGCCAGATTCCATGCGAGTCAGTACCTCTCTTCCATCAACCCCCAGATTAGGCAATAGTACCTGGTGAGGGAGGAGGCTTTTGCAGTCCCATGAGGCTCTGCAAGAGGATATAAAAAAAAGAAACCATGATGAATTACCCAGGCCCGGAAGAACCTTTGTGCTCTCTCTTCAGAGGACAGGTGAAGGGGTTCCCAGAGTTTTATAGAACTTCACCTTGGGAGAGAGGCAGTTCCTGGTCCATTCCCTGTTGAAACACTGATAATCTCAGTCTTTGCTTCTTCCTGCCAGGAGCTAGCAGACCTGGAGCTAGGACTGTTGAAGGCTCAAGCGCAGGAAGTTGCAGTTCCAGGCTACAAGGATAGAGCTGATCTCAGACAGGCCAGGAAACGCAATTCTGGCTTTGGGGATTCCCAAGCTCTCTGATAAAAGCTGCCCAACATCCCAGCCCAAGGAGGGAATTTACTCTGCACCTGCCCCGGCTACTTTCCAGTCTGGAGGGTTGGACCATCTCGGGTGCTGGAACTGGCTTTACCACTGGCTCTGGTTTCACAATGGAAGATTCTGGGGCTGCAGAAATAGCAAGGAAAGGGTGAGGCTGGCAGGGAGACTGCCCCAAATGAGGGGCACTGGGATTAGTGGTATCCCCCATTCTGGTCATCAGGCCAGGGCTCACTTACCAGTTAGTAGGATGTTCTTCAAGAGAGTTCGAGGTGTCTGCTCCTCCAGGTGCTCACTGGCTTGAATATGAGTCAACCTGCCAGTGGACTTTGGGTAAAAGCACCAAGCAATCAGTTTGCTGTTTTGCCTTGAGAGTCCCTCAAGATGGGTTCCAGAGCAAGATTAGACCACAAGGCCTAAAGGCAGCGAGAGCCCTTTAATGGTCATTGGGATGGGCACTTACCCTGGTTCTATGGGAACTCCGCCTGCTAGTCATCTTTGTTCGGCTGCTCCGCCTCCTGAGGGAGGGTGTTTCAGGTAGGGCTCCCTGGGCACTGTG
Source organism: Scalopus aquaticus (assembly GCA_004024925.1). NCBI lineage: Eukaryota > Metazoa > Chordata > Mammalia > Eulipotyphla > Talpidae > Scalopus > Scalopus aquaticus. The sequence continues at coordinate 120,202 of PVIJ01003180.1, read as the reverse complement.
TAAAGACCAGTGCCTCTGAGAATTATGTAGAGAAGAGAAACTAGAGGATGCAGATGAGTACCTTTATCAAGGATCTTGGCCTAAAGTCCTTTTACTATAGGGTCAAAAACTACTTGCTGCTCCCATACCTCCTGTTCCCAGCTTTATGCTGTAGATGAAGGGGAGCCCAAGGAGTACGGTAAAAGAGAGGGAATATAATGACCCAACCAGAGAAAGGGGCTGAAGAAGGCTTCACAGAGGTGATTTCAGCAGAATTAGGGTTAGTCACACAAACAAGAAGAGTTACTGGAAGAGTATCCACTCCCAACATTAGTATAACAATCCTTTTTGCTAAATCTTTTTAAAAATTTTTTTAACATTTATTTATTTATGCATACAAGAACTGGGGTGTAGGCCAGAGGTGTTGCAGGTGTGTGTGAGAGGATTCACCAGAGACAGAGTGGGGAGCAGAACAGGTAGATCAACTGAAATACACTGCAGAGGGGAGCAGCGGGCGAGGCAGGAGAGGTCCGCTGCACCATGTGGGAAGCTCCCTGGCCAGGGATTGAACTCCTGCTGCAGTGGCTCTGGATAGCTTCATAGTGCTGCCACTTAACCCGTTGCGCCACCAGGGAAGCCTGTAATTTCTAAATCTTTTAAGTACCCATCAGAGTCTTCCAGCAATCTCCACAAGGTTCACCCCAGTCCTAGTCTCTTAGATTCCGGAACTACATAAATGTTCCCAGGGCACAGTTCCCACTTCATCACATCTAGGTCTAAAAGCATAGTGAATGGCTGCCCACTAGCATAATAGAACTATACAGCTGCATTCTGGCAGATGCCAACTTCCAGTCTCTGCACTATGAGTTCACCACAGTTCTCACCCACTGACACCCCAAATTCCCTGCTCCCAGCAAAGCATATTTCCAAGTCCGTGCCTCCCAACTTCTGCACAGGCTGTGCTCTTGAGCTAGAAGCTACAGAAAGTGCCACTAAAATTTGCAGGGCAAGGTGGGACCACCAGGGAGGCGGTTCACTGCAGATAGCTGGACACTCTCGTTTGGCGACTTAGAAAAAAGGGTAGAGGCCAGTCCCGAAGCGCCTGTTCTTCACCTCTAGAGGTGGACCCCCGAAGTCGTAGTGCCCTGGTATTGAGTGAGGACACAAACAGCTGACCTGAACACAGCTAGACGACTGGAACCAGTTCTCATAGCCCTGGACTCTGCTCCTCTCCAAGACTGTTTCCTTTTCCAAATAGGGTCAGCGCTGAATGTCACCTAGAGCACAGTCCCTTCCTTCCGCCCCACCCCACCCCACCATCCAGTTCCTCTTGTGCTCCTACAGCTCACGTACCGCGCCCGAGCACTCCGGGGTCGCCGCGGGGTGCGTGGATCCGCCGTATCCAGCACGCGCCGCAGCAGTGTGCGCGTTGTAGGCTCGCTGTCAGGGCTGTAGTTGTCCGCCATGGCCTCAACTGTCCGCCCTCTCAACCGCTCGGATAGCCGGGGCCTCCGCCTTCCCGCCGTCGCGTTTGAGCCAAATCTCGCGAGACGGCCACATAGCCCCACGGGAATTGTAGTTCTAGTCCTAGCGCCCCGCAGGGGTACCGCCTACTGTAGTAGTTGCTAACCGACTTTGGAGGCATCCTTGCGGGTGGGGGGTGCGGGGTGGGGAGGAGTTGTGATTTGTGCAGCCCGAACAAATTTGTGCAGCCAGTAGAAGCTTTAATTGCCTCATCTGTAAGCTGAGGATGATACCCACATTCAATAAGATAATGTCCAAGTGAGGGCCTGACACATCTTAAGCCAAACCATGAATGAGTAAGAGTCACCATTATTAGAATGTCTTAGATTTCCATTTGCCTCGCTGAAGATGAGACACAAAGTCAGGAAAAAATAATTTTATCCTATATGTGACCTGCTCAGGTTTGCATTTGCAAAGATTGCCTAGCCTTTAGGGTCTATATCTCCCTGAAAAGACCAGTTACAGGTTCTGAAGCTGACGGGCAGAGAACTTTAGACATCTAAATATTGCAGTATTGAAATGAATTCTGGCTCTTAAAAGTTCTATTAATGCTGGAAACTGCATTTTATTTTTCATTTTCCCCAGCCCATATGTTTTCACAGGCACAGAATAAAACTTGGGTCCTTTTTGCTAGAATCCACTCCCAGATGGGTTGTAAAGAATCAGATACTCAAACAGGCATGGACATATTTATGCTTGTGCTTAAAAAGAGCAAAGAAAAACTTTGACTCTTATTTCTGAAAATAAGAGAACCACAGAAGAAAAACCTATCAATATTCCTTTTCATACAGATCTGAACTCTGTGTTATCTATCTTGTTAGCCCTTTGCAGGCACATTTCAATGGTCACTATCCACATACATGCACTGTGTTTTATCTATTTGTAAAGTGTTGGGCTGCATAACACGGAGAAAACATAAAAATCCTTTCAAAAACTGAGACATGAGCTTACTTTTTCACAGTGTTATTTTGTGTTTGCATAGAATAGTTGGTGAAACTAGATATTTACTACTTTAAAACAAAGCACAGGGCTCAGGACTTGAGGAAGAGAGGGGTGAGAGAGATTGGTAAGAGTCAGAACATGTGGGGTCATGCAGGGTCTGGAAGAGTTTGGGCATTACTCTAAATGTAATAAAAGACTACTGAAGAGATTTAAGTGGAGGTATTATATAATCATATATTTTTTTTTGGCTGTCATGTGAAGAACAGAGTGTAGGGAGGTGAGATTGGATGCAGGGACACATGTGATAAGGTTCTTGCCTTTCACCAAAGGTAAAGATAAAGGGTGGGCAGGGCAATGGGGCCTGAGAGAAAGTAAGATATTCCAAGTATTTTTTGAGTATAGAAGAGTACTTGTAGATTTAAAGGTGATTTTATGTACTGGAAGATAGTTTTATGGAATTTAATCTCCTATGTTCTGTGCATAAAGAAATAATATCAATTTAACCTCTTACCAACATTTTTTGAGTATGTTAAGTCTTAAGACAGGTAGTAGTAGAAACATACCAGTAATTGTATGACAATAAAAATATATAAAAGATACAATGATCTTTTGCAGAATTTTATCTCTACTGCACACATTTTATTTTTTGAAGATTTATTTTATTTATTTATGCATACAAGAACTGGGGTGTAGGCCAGAGGTGTGGGGGGTGAGAGGATTCCCCAGAGACAGAGTGGGGAGCAGAACAGGCAGATCTACTGAAATACACTGCTGAGGGGAGCAGTGGGCAAGACAGGAGAGGTCTGCTGCGCCATGTGACTTAGCTCCCTGGGGATCAAACTCAGGCTGCAGGGGCCAGCAATAGCTTGATAGCCCTGAGGTTTAACCCCTTGCACCACCAGGGAGGCCCTACTGCATACATTTTATAAAAATTTAAGCATCTAACAAAGTATTATTGAATAAATGTTATTGTATAAATGATTCACTAAATGAATGCATGCCATTCACCATGGGCTATACATACTAGAGAATACATTTCTGAATTTGAAGAGGTTCAAGTTGCGGATCTCAGCTGCACAGGTCAACAGAAGTAAAACTTTTTTCTGTTATGGCTCTCTGAAACCGACACAAATAAGGATCACATTGGTTGTAAACAGAAATACAATGGTAGTGTTTGGATATTAAGGCCAGAAAAATACTTTTTTTAAGTTCACCTTGTGTTGTTTTCCTAAAATATTTTAAGTATATGTCTCTTTTATAATAAAGAACAAACTTACAAAATAGTAACAGTTAACCTGGAGTCTAATTTCTTTGCAAGCTCTTAAATAGCCTGGTCCATTTTGTTTTTACAGGAAATAATCAGAAATAATAAATTCGGGCCTCCCTGGTGGTGCAACGGGTTGAGCCCTGGAGCTTTCTAGCAGCTGCTGCGCAAATTCCATGCCAGGCTGGGGAGATTCCCACATGACGCAGCAGACCTCCTCTGCCTAGCCTGCTGCTCCCCTCAGCGGTGTATTTCGGTCTACCTACCTGTTCTGCTCCCCACTCTGTCTCTGGTGAGCCCTCTCACTGCTCCACACCTCTGGCTGGCAGCTCAGCTTGTATGCAAAAATAAATAAATCTTAAAAAAAAGGGGGGGGGCCTCCCCGGTGGCACAGTGGTTAAGCGCTGGGCTGTGGAGCTGTTGGCAGCGGTGATGCAAGTTCGACACCCGGCCTGGGAGAATCCCGCATGGTGTGGCAGACCTCTCCTACCGCATCCGCTGCTCCCCTCAGCAGTGTATTTCTGATTTGCCTGTTCTGCTACCCGCTCTGTCTCTGGTGAGCCCTCTCACCGCCCCACACCTCTGGCCTGTAACCCAGCTTGTATGTATAAATAAAATAAATCTTAAAAAAATAATAATAATAAATACTAGGCTTCAATTTCATACCTGTGGCCAGTGATCCGGAGAGAATAAAAGGGAAGAGGGAAAGTCAGGAAAAAGGATGAAGAAGGGTAAGGAAAAAATGGGAGAAAGGAGAAACTGAGCAAAGGAGGGTTAGCTTGCAAGTAATTCTCCTGAAGGACTACCTGCCCCCTTCCCTGGTCTTTGATAGCCTCTCTTCCCCGTTAGGACATTTTCCCCATCTAAGTGGAGGGAACTGAGAGGGCTTCTGTTAACAACACAAATCCTGCACATCCTTTCATTTAAGGTTCTTCAAACAGTTCCCAATTGCCTACAGAGTAAATTCGCAACTGTTTTAACTGGGGTAAGCTTGGTATCCCTCAGAGCTTCAATTACCCAGGCCTCCCCCTTCCAGACTCTTCCTTCATCTTTCTATCTTAGAAGCTTGGTTCCAACCACAAGAATGGCTACTTCTCCCTACCCATGCTTTTTTGTCGCTTTTTTTTTTTTAAGTTTTATTCATTTATACATACAAGCTGGGGTACAGGCCAGAGGTGTGGAGCGGCGAGAGGGTTCACCATAGACAGAGTGGGGAGCAGAACAGGCAGACCAGAAATACACTGCTGAGGGGAGCAGCGGGTGAGGCAGGGGAAGTCTGCCACACCATGTGGGAATCTCCCTGGCTGGGCGTCGAACTCGCTGCCAACAGCTCCACAGCGCAGCGCTCAACCGCTGCGCCACCAGGGAGGCCCTTTTTTGTTGTTTTTTTTCTTCTCAGGTCTCTCCCTCCCATTTTCTCATTGGAGGGTTTTTATCTATTCGCGTGCATTAACATCTATTATTCCAAAAACTAACTCTTGTCCCTGTATATTGTCAGGATCCAGGAGAGAGACTGGACAGGTCTGGCTTTAGCAAGATTCCAAACTGCCTGCACTCCGGACACACAGTAGGTGCCTACTGGTGACTAAGTTTAGGTCAATAAATGAGTCGACGCCAGTAGCGGCTGAGTCAGGAGATAACCTCCAACAGAGAGCAAAGGGCTCCTAAGGTCCTTCGGGGTACTGAGGTTCAGGTCCTCCATCCCACCTTCGCAGGATGCAGTCTTGCAGTCACTCAGGCTCGGGGTACCGCTTCCGGCAAAACCTCGCCCGAATTCTGGCCCGCAGTAACCCGACCATTCCCTTAAGCGGCGCTAAAAGCCAATGCCGCCGAGTTCACAGCAAAGCATGACGGGACTTGCAGTTTCCGTGAGCACCTAGGCGCTTGCGCACTGGAGAGGCGCGCCCGCCACTCACCAGGATTCTCGGTCCTTGCGAAGGGCGGTCCAGGCGACAGCGTTCCAGCCGAATATTCCTCTCCTGTCCACCACGAATGAGCCGGGTGGGCGTAAGAATCAATTTTGCGTGGACCGTCACGGTGCCCTTTAGTGCGGCCGGAATAAGCACGCCCCTGCTCCGGAAGTGAGAGGCTTCTGGCGCGGTGCATTGTGGGGGGCGTAGTCCTCCTTCCCAGGCGGTCCTTGGCGGCGTCCCCCGGGCCGACTCCGGAGCGCAGGCGGGCCGCCGGGCGGTGGTGCGGCGCGGGCTGGTGGGAAGCGTATTCTGGGCACGGGGCGCCGGATCAAGCCGGCAGTGCTGGACAGCAGTAGTGGGAGGCCGCCCAAGGCCGCGCGCGGCGCCGCCCGTCGAGGGGCGGGCGGCGGCAGACCGACCGGGCCGTCGAAGGGCTCAGGAGGCCGGTGGGCCGGGCCGCGCGGCGCAGCCATGCCTGGCTTTACATGCTGCGTGCCGGGCTGCTACAACAACTCGCATCGGGACAAGGCACTGCACTTCTACACGTTTCCCAAGGACGCTGAGCTGCGGCGCCTCTGGCTCAAGAACGTGTCCCGTGCTGGCGTCAGTGGGTGCTTCTCCACTTTCCAGCCCACCACAGGTCACCGTCTCTGCAGCGTCCACTTCCAGGGCGGCCGCAAGACCTACACGGTGCGCGTCCCCACCATCTTCCCACTGCGTGGCGTCAACGAGCGCAAAGTAGCACGCAGACCCGCGGGGGCCGCAGCCGCCCGCCGCAGGCAACAGCAGCAACAACAACAGCAACAGCAGCAGTCTTCTCCAGCAGCCTCTACTGCCCAGACAGCCCAGCTGCAGCCGAACCTGGTGTCTGCTTCTGCAGCTGTGCTCCTCACCCTTCAGGCCGCAGTAGACAGCAGCCAGGCTCCGGGATCCGTGCCTCCGGCACCCACCACTCCCACTGGAGAAGATGTGAAGCCTATCGACCTGACGGTGCAAGTGGAGTTCGCGGCCGCAGAGGGCGCAGCCGCCGCCGCCGCGTCGGAGTTGGAGGCTGCTACTGCCGGGCTGGAGGCCGCCGAGTGCCCTATGGGTCCCCAGTTGGTGGTAGTGGGGGAAGAGGGCTTCCCTGATACTGGCTCCGACCACTCATACTCCTTGTCGTCAGGCACCACGGAGGAGGAGCTCCTGCGCAAGCTGAACGAGCAGCGGGACATCCTGGCGCTGATGGAGGTGAAGATGAAGGAGATGAAGGGCAGCATCCGCCACCTTCGTCTCACTGAGGCCAAGCTACGCGAAGAACTCCGCGAGAAGGATCGGCTGCTGGCCATGGCTGTTATCCGCAAGAAGCATGGAATGTGAATGGGTCGTCCCCGCGGCTTGCGGACTTCCCCCCCCCTCCCGTACACCTGCCTCCCTACCAGCCTAGAGGGAACTCCTGCCTCCGGGATTGAACTCCCCTATACTCCTGGGGCATTGGTTGACAGTACTGAAGCTTAGGGCAGCTGGATTCTTTTGCTGGTGACCTGGCACCCTCGCTCGTTTCTTCTTGAAGCAGAGGTCTGGGACCTCGGACTCTGCACTGGTGACACCAGTAATTAGGAATTTGTCTACCCCCTTCCCACCCTCATCTCCAGTTTATGTTGCAGATTCTGGTAAAGCAGAGGCCTGAGATTCTCTCTGAACTTGAAATTTCCCCTGTGGGATGCCCAAAGACTATGGGTTTGGGAGGACAACACCTTGAGGTTGGCTAGCAATCAGAAACAAATTCTTTTGTGTGTAGTGACAAGAGATACCAGTAACATCAGTTCTCCTTTTCGTGCTTTTCCTTCCTAGGTGTAGCCTGTGATTCTGATGGGGACTGACAGGTCTGTGAATCTGCCACCTAGGACCTCCCTCCCCAGGAGGCCATCTATGAAGGGATATAGGTGACATGCTGATGAAGATCCAGCTTGCCAGAGACTTAGGTTTATCCCGTTATGTTTGCTACTGGTTACAAATTCTATTTTCTGTACAACTAGTCAGACTAAAGTTTTCACTGTGTTTGTTTGGCAAAACGAATTAAACAGAAAGTAAGGTTTTTATTTGGGTTTCGCCATTTTATTTTTATAAAGATTCGGCTAAGTGTCCCTGCATATGGAGAAATAGGTCTCGGTCTCAGGTCTTAAGAATCAGGCTGACCCTACTTCAATGCCCAGATTTCTCCAGAAAATGACCATAAGCATGTCGACTCTGCCTTTTAAGTTCCTCACAGGCCAGATCAACTCAGAGTTTGGAAACTGCTAAATGGCCTGTTTGTCTGTGGGCTACCTCCGTGTGTCCTTTCAACAGGGAAAAGAAGCAACTAAGAACTAAACTAAATTGTGACAACCCTTTTCTCTGAAAGTTTTTAATTCCTTCTTGGATTTTCAGCTGGGATTGAATATTGCTAATTATATAGCCCTTAGATCCAGAACAGTGTTGGGCACTTGTGGGCAAGTACTTATTTTAAATCAGTAAAGACCACAGCTGAAGTAAGCCATGGCTTCTGCAGGTACAGACTCTCACAGATACTTTTGACACATTGTGTCAAGCAGCTGAGTCCACAGTGAGCTTTAAGGAGTAGATGTTGAAATTTGAGACCCCCTTTACTAATTTCTTGACTGTATTATCTTTTCGATTGGATATTTTAGGGATGAGGTTGACATTTTTATTTATAGCTCCAAAAAATTTAACTCAAAGCTGCTGTGGAGAGGCAAATGCCTTTAAAGCTAGCCCTGTGACTATAGGGTCATGGTGCAAATATCCACTTCTTGGGCTTATAAATCGTATCTCCCTCCTCTGTTACTTAAGGAATAAGCTTGGGGACTCCCTCTGCGGCAGCAAGCTGGAATGGATCTAAAACTTTCTAAAACTTTCCTGTAGTCTCTGCTTCCCTCTTGATTGCTTGGCACTGAAAAACATTCTGGAAGGGGGAGTGGGGCAAAGGTTGTGCAAGTACCTACTTGGGGATGGGGTGGGGATGGGACTGGATCACTGCCTCTGGTGAAAGCAAAACCATGTCTTTCCAGATCAGCTGGTACTGAAGGAAGTCCTTTGCTGGATTCACCTGCTATCTGGAGGTTATGTTTACACAGTCTGTGTTTTAGTTTCTCGGAGGGAGGAGGACAGCAAAGGGTATGGGAGGTCCTATATGCCTGAATGAGAAGCCTCTAGTCAGGCAAAGTAATACAGACCTGGCATTTAATGAAAACTTGGCCTGATCTTACAAGCCAGATCCAGTGAGTTTGTAGGGGTGATGGGTGGTGAAAGAGCAAAACTGTACTTGAACACAAGTACTGAGAGATCTCTGGCCAGGAGGGAAGGCGAGAAGCTACCAAAAGAAGGCTTTTAGCTGTTTCATTTACTTGGTGCCCCAGACTAAGTTGTGTTAGACCTAGAGATAGGCCTAGCTGCAAATGTTTGCGTTGCCAAGAGTGAGAGAAATGGGCATTGAAGGGAAAGGGCAATGGATGTTGGGAGCTAGATCACTGACAATCTGGTCACTTAAATCACAGGGAAAGTTGGGGTGAACCAGTTATTTCTTGTTAAAAAAAGGAAACTCGTAATTGCCCTGTCTGCTGCGAAAAAACAAAACAAAAACCCAAAACGTAAGAGATTGCTTTGAGGACCCCAACTATACAAGTGTGACTGTAATCTCATTTCCATTTGAGCCCTACTGGAGCATTTGTGTCTCTGGCCCAAGGAACAGCTTCGCCTGCTCGGAACTTGCTTTGGGCTCGACCGATACCCGGCAGGGCGCACGAATGTTAGTGCAGCAGAATCCATGGGTACCGCTCTGGCTGGTCTTAGTACAAGGTTCAGAATAGTCGTAGAGGCAACCAGCGACCACAATGGGAGGGGGTTTCGTGAGCGGAAACAGCCCCAGGGGCCCAAGGAGGGGCCGCTGGGCCTTGGGGCTCGATCCGGCTCCCAAGAAGGCGCGGTCAGTCCGGGTCGGCTGCGCGACCTGGGCGGGGCAGGACCAATCGAGACCTAGCGACAGCTGAGCCCTGATCCGCTCCTGGCGCCAAACTCGGGTGTTCCAGAGGCTTCCGCTAGACCACAATTCTCAGGGGCTCGCCCCGGCAGCCTCCCTCCCTGGCTTAGTTAGCCTCACCTCGCGCGCAGCGGGCCGTGTCTGGGCTTTGGCGCGTAGCACGCCGGGAACTGTAGTTTTCTCCTAGGCTCCCAAGCCAAAGAGAAGTGTGGTGGGACTGCGTTTCCCAGAATGCAACGGGTGGCGAGGGAAGGCAGGGGGGAAGGGACAGTCGGTCGCAGACCGCGCTAGGTTGCCGCCGCCGCTGCCGCCATCGTGCCAGCCCCTCGGGTGAGTGTCTGGGCTAGCGCGTCGGGGAGGGGGCTGGGCCTCAGGAGCCGCGCTCCGGACCGCCTGGAGCCTCCGCTGTGGGTCCCCGGGCGGCCCCTCCCCTCCCCCCGTCGGCGGCCAGAAGCCGCGCGGGGCCGGGGCCATGTGTCGCGCGCGGCTCCGCCTCCCGCCGGTCCTCTGAGGCGGCGGCCGGGGGGCACGCAGAGAGAGACTGCCGGGCGCCTATCGGGGCTGTGCAGTGCCCATGGCGGGTGCACCGGCCTGCGCCGCGGCCGGGCTTTTTTCTCTGATCCGGACCACCCGGATGGTGCTCTCCGGGCTCCGCCCCGCCTGGCCTAGCCGGGTCTACCCGAGTTCCATCAGCTCTGCGGGCAGGCTAGCGGGCCCACCCCAGCTTACGTTCGTTCTGCCGCCCGCCTGCGAAGGATCCGGGGATGGGCACGCACCACGCGGACCTCTCCGGAGTCTGCATTGGGTAAGGCCGCCCGCCTTCCGCAGCCCAGACTTAGGATCCTCGCCTGATTCTGGAGAATAGCACGGCTAAGATGTAGGTGAAATGCTCCCTTGCTTCTCTGCCCGCTGGGAGTGGACGAAATCTAACTCCCACTTTGTGGAACCCATGCATAGGTTCTCTTTTCTTCGTGGAGGACTGGGTCAGGGAATCCGGAGGAGGTTCCACGTGGGACTTTACCCCTGGCCAGCCTTGAAGGATCTGGGCCTGAGGCGCCGAGGAGCCTCCGGAATAGTAGGCTCCAACCCCGCCCTTCTCTATCTGTGACCAGCCCCACCTTTGATTTGGTTGGCGGGCCCTGTTCGTGGAGGAAGGAAGGGACTGACCCAAGGAGGTGAGGCTGGATGTGTGAGCCTCCAAAACATTACCAGACTATTGAGACATAGCCTAAGCTTCCCATCTGACCCTCTCAGAGTCAAAGAACTACCCTGCTGGACAGGATGACTCCTTAAGAATGGTGGTGTTAGATGGGCTTTAACGCAGGGAAAGTAGAGTGCCCAACAAGAGACTAGGCTGGAAGTGAATTAGGGGTAACACATATTTGGGATGGGGGGGGGGGCTCAGATTCAGACCCTGTAGGCCCCAGAGTCAGGCTGCCCCAGCTTGCTTGTTCACTTCTCAACAGCTGGAACTCAGAATATGGAGCTGGTTGGGCCTTGGAAATTGCCCTTAATGATGGCTCTGCAATGGGCTCCATTGAGTTCTGGGAGAAGGGGTGTATATGTTTGGAGAGGACTCTTCTGACAGGATTTGTAAAGACTTACTGAGTAAGTGATGGTAAATTAAAGTACCCATCCAGCCAATCCAAAGACCATGGGACTTGGGAAAGAGGAAGCTTGCCGTGCTGCCATTCCTCTCACCTAATGTGTCTTCTTAGCCATAGTTCTTGCAGGGACAAAAGAAGCAGCTCAGTCTCAGCAGACCAGACCCCAGAAGCAAGCAGGGTGCCAGGTCTCTTAAGAGAGTTGAATTAGGCCCATGATATAGAAAGCTGCCACCCCTGGAGTCTTTTCCTTGACTATTTGCCCAGGTGATGTTTTTCTGATCATTGGCCTCTTGTCTTGGAATTTTTCCTGCAGTTCGATTGCTCTCTCATTCTCCCTGGTGAAGGACAGACAAGGATCTTCCAGATCTCCCAGGCCCAGAATCCCAGACTCAACCCTAGTCCAGTCCTCAAGCTACATGTTTCTTCAGTAGAGTCTCTAGTCCAGTCCTCAAGCTACATGTTTCTTCAGTAGAGTCAGTAGACTCCGTGTGCTGTTAATGCTGGAAGCATTTGCTTTTCAGAGTCCTCTTGTCTGGTTGGCTCTTTCTAGTATACAGGTTTCAGGTGAGCTAAGCTTATGGCTATGGATTAGTTTGCACCTTCCAAGATACTAGGTGCTTTGACCGTAAGAGTTTTCTTCAAGGTCAAAAATACAGTGTTCCTTTTCAAAAGTTACTCAGGAGTAGGAGGAATTTAGGTCTCTCCCTCTCATCAACTTCTGTGTCTGGTGTTTGCTAGCCATTGCTAGGCATTCTGATTCCCAAAAGTTCTTGACCTTTCTAGAACTTGGCAGCTCATCTGGGTCTCAGATAAGAGGAGAACGGAGACCCTGAGATTCACGTGAATCTTTTATCTGTGTATGGCTGACTTGGGAAATGGGATCTGGCATAGAGGAGTTGAGATGGGGCTGCACAAGTATGGGGGTAGGGTTTGAAGATGCCTGGGTTCCCAACCACGTCAAAATTCTTGGGACATCAACCTCTCCCCCTTTTCTCTTTGAACCACATTACACTATACTCTTCTGTCTTTGCAGTTGGTGGGTTGAAATCAAATGAATAACTTAAAATTGAGACGGAATTCTTATTGGACCTGTAAGGCACCTTATATCAAAAATTCTCGGATTCCCTTAGTAAGGCATTAGTATCTTGGTTGAAAATATTTTTTCCTCCTTTCTCACCAGTGACCCCTTTTATTCAGCAAGCATTCATTTGACACTTTCTGTACGTCAGGCTCTGGGCTGAGGATGGAGGTAGCAAAATGAATTTCACCCGTTTCTGGTTCTGGGGAAATGAGGTCACAGTAGTGAGGAAAAAGAAAGGGAGAAAACACTGGGATACTATTGCAGTTTTGTCCTTGAAGGCTAAGTTCAGGGGGGCTATTGGTGCTCTTGACTGGACAGAAGAGGGACCAAGAACCCCTGAATGGTTAGACCAATAAAGAGGAAAGACTATGAACGGACTGTGAGTCTACTCTTCAGTGCTCGGCAAGAACTCCAGAGCAAGTTGTGCCCAAGTGAGCCCAAGAAGGCCTGGGATCCTTTGAGCATGGCTGTCACCTTCCATGTAACTACTGCTCTTGGCTCTGGCTGCTGTTTTCTACAGCCTGCTCTGTGTCTCATAGGGGTCTCCGCTGGGTGTTTTCTCGGTGTCTGGGAATTTCACCAGCATTTTGGGGCCCCTGGCTTTCCCATTCCTTGCCTGGGTTTGTGGCCTTTTCCCTGAGCCCCTGGCATGGTCACCTCTGTTAAGTACTCAGTAGTTGCTCCTAGAGTGGGACCTATCAGGACATCTTCCTGGATGAGACCAAGCTGTCCCCAGACAGAGAAGGAAATAGTCCGTTTGGGGAGCGGGGACACGATCCAAAAGGGTTTTCATAGGATGGGTGTTGAAAGTTGGTCAGGATTTCTATGGATTTCAGTTGAACCAAAACCTCCTGATGGACTTTTTTTTTTTTCCCTGATAGGTCATTTGAGGCTATTTGTGTGTTTATGGTTGGAATTGAGTCGGTTACCCCTTCCTCAGCTTTGAAATTCTGTGACTCTCTTGCTTTGACCATATGTGGCAGGAATTCACGCCATGTGCTATCACTCTGGCCAGCACCATGGTCACAGATCTGTATGGCGCCTTATCTCTTCTCACCCTCAATCGGAATGTGCCTTGTTGGTAAGAATCCTTTGTTCAGGTCTGGCTGTGACTGGGGCAGTTAATTGTGACTTGGGGAGGGCAGGGGTGCAAGAAAGTAAAAGGGTGGCCCTGTTCCCTGACCCAGGGCTTCCCTCACTGCCAGCTGATCTGCTATTGGCTGAAACCATCTCACTGCCCAGGGCCTTACTCCTTAATTTGTTACCAGTACCTGCCATGTGCCAACTCCCTAAGGCCCTGACTGGAGAGGGGGCTCCTTGTAGAAGAACCATGCACCTTCTCCAGCAACGGCCCCCCCTACCTGCCTCCCCTGTCATGAGAGGGTGTGTGTCCAGGGACCCTGGAAACAGCTATTTTCCTCAGTACTCGGGGAATTCTGCAGTGTTTCCTGTAGCCTCAGCTATGCATTGGAACCACTGGTGCTAACCAGAACAGAAATTGCTGCCCCCTGGAAGGGTATTCCTTGGAGGCACCTTGATGCCTTTTGCAGAGGTGGGTTCAGGCTCAGGCAAATGCAAGTTCTTAGCTGTCCCCATGGTATACGCTTGCTTTGACCTGCTGAATATGCACTCGGGTGCTCTGTGTCTTCAGGGGCGTGGAGCTTGCTGACATCAGAGGAAAAGAAAAGTCCTGGGCTCCATTCCTCACCTCATTTTCCTCATTTTGCCACCTATATGCTTTTTGCTACTTGATATTGGTTCTCAGCTTTTACAGTCCAGGCCAGTTTTGTGGAAATTATATTGCTTGCTATGCCATTGGCCTTATGTAGGCTTGAATTCTTTTTCAGCCTCTTAGAGTCTTGATTTCTTCACTTACAAGTTGATGGTGATCATGCCAGCTTTATAGGGCTGAGGCTCAAATGAGAGGTGCAGGTAACTGCTTGCTTACAGGAGGCATTCCCTTCTCCACCCAGGGCCTTAGCAGTCATCCCTTTAGCCCCTGCCCGCCTCAGTGTCTTGGTGGTATTAACCAGGCATGACTGTGGGAAGCACAGGAGCGGTTACTTAGGCTTTCAGGCCCACTGAGAGAGCCAAGCCCATGTGTACCTACAAGCAAGTTCATGGCCTCAGTTCATGAATAGGGCCTCTCGAAGGGTCCCAGAGATCACTGAGCCACCTGGGAAGGGAGACGTCTCGGGCCTGAGTAAGACCAGTGTGTAGATACCAGGACTCAGATCTCAGGATTCAGCCTCTGGGCCAGGCAGTGCAGCCAGAAGGCTCTGGAGCCCTCCCTCCAGACTGAGGAGGAAGAAAAAGTCCTCAGAGTGCTGGGAGCAGCAGACCTTGGCTAGTTTCTTGCCAGACTTCAGGCAGAGGAGTGGTAGACTAGGAGTTGCAAGTCCTGGGTGGAGGCTGCTCCATGGTGTGACGTCCCTGCAGGAGGCTAAGGTACCCACCTTCTTCTAGCTCTTGACCTGCGGATCACCTGGGACTTGACCATGATTCCTTCCATTTATACCCCTAGTTGATTACCTCTAACATCCCTGCATTTATAGTAGTTGCCCTCTTATCTGTGGTCTTGCTTTCCATGTTTTTAGTTACCCATGATCAACAGAAATCCGAAAATATGTACAGTAAGGTTTTTGAGAGAGCAGTACCACATTCACATACCTTTTATTCCATATCTATTTCACTGTAATTGTCCTTTTATTATTTTATCTTTTTAAACTATTTTTTAAATTTATTTATGATACAGGAACTGGGGTGTAGACCAGAGGTGTGGGGTGGTGAGAGGATTCACCAGAGACAGAGTAGGGAGCAGAACAGGCAGATCTACTGAAGTACACTGCTGAGGGGAGCAGTGGGCGAGACAGGAGAGGTCTGCTGCGCCATGTGCGTCAGCTGCCTGGCCCAGTTCGAACTCGAACTCATGCCCATGTCGCAGTGGCTGGACATAGCTTGATAGCCCTGAGACTTTAACTCCTGTACCACGAGGGAGGCCCAATTGTCCTTTTATTAGTTACTGATATCTTACTGTGTCTAATTTATAAATCAGACTTTCTTGTATGTATAGGAAAGAACAGTGTATATATAGTTTCTTACTTTCTGTTGTTTCAGGCTTCCCTTGTGGATTCTTGGAAAATAGCCACCGCCAGTAAGTGGGACTCCCATACTGATGAGAGAGTTGGGGTTGTAGCACAGGAGAGGGGAGCAGTCTGAGGCCAGGCCTCGGAAGGTGTGGTTGTGTGCCTGCTATTCAGCCACGGCTACGCCAGAGTGACACTTAGGAGTGAGAGAGGGGCTTGGGACCAAGTACCACTTGCCATGCGCCTTAGACAGACAGTTGGCTGGGTGGAGGACAAGGATTGTTTCCTGACAACCTGGTCAAAGGTGAGGGTGGAGGGGAAGTGGATCACTCTGATACTTAACTTCACTGGCATTTGTGCAGAACTCTAGAGGAGGAGGGCTAACTTCTCAGCCCAGACACCTATACATTTAGTCAATGAATTGATATTGAGGGTGGGCCAGGCGCCGTGGGAACAGGGGTGCTCTGGTCATGGAGATGGACCATACACAAACATGTAAGGTGGCACTATTGCGCAGTGACAGGTACTAAGAAAACTACATAGGTGGTAAAGTGAGTAACTGGGCGGCTAGAGTGAGTGTTCAGGCTAGGAGACTGAACCTTCATGACAGCTTCTCCTATAGCTGTTCGAAGAGGGCCACTGACCATGCCATCTCTTGCCTCACCCCAACAGTCTGAAGGCTGACTGAGGTCAGGCTCCTCGAGGAGCAGAAATTACCTCGATGACCTCTCGCCCCCTGAGCATCTGCCTTCACTGACCCTTAGGTCTCTGTGGGTGCAGAGGCCCTCGAAGACTGTCTCAAAGACTGCAGCCCTCTCCCAGTAAGTTTGCGCTGAATAGCTGTCCCAACCTTATCAACAATTCCAGGCTGTTCTCATTCCTGTGGGTCAGCCATAGACCCCAAGTTAAAACCTCTGCTCCATGGGCCTCCCCTGGTGGCACAGGGGTTAAAGTCTCAGCACTGTCAAGCTGTCACCAGCCACTACAGCACGAGTTTGATCCCTAGCCAGGGAGCTTCCCACATGGCACAGCAGACCTCTCCTGTCTCGCGCACTGCTCCCCTCTGCAGTGTATTTCAGTAGATCTGCCTGCTCTGCTCCCCACTCTGTCTCTGGGGAATCCTTTCACCTCCCGCACCTCTGGCCTACACCACTGTTCTTTTTTTTAAGATATATTTATTTATGCATACAAGAGCTGGGGTGTAGGCCAGAGGTGCGGGGGTGATCATGGGGTGGTCCTTGAGGATGTGACATTTGAGCTGACATACATTACAAGGAGCCAGACACACAAATATAGAAGTGAGTGATCCAGATAGAAGGATCAGCAGTTGCAAAGATCTCAGGTGAGAACAGGCTCACAGCCAGAAAATGCTGTAGGGGCAGTACAGGAGCTGGGGGTGTCAGGAGAGGAGCGAGGACAGGTCACCCAAAGCCTTGAAGGCAGGATCAGTGGCTAATACTTCATCAGCGGAGAATGAGAAGGGAAGTCACTGGAGGCCTGTAGCCCCACATACACAGCACCCCTTAGACTATGAGATCAGAAGGGCATTTTGTTCCTGAAGGATGGGCGTCTTGCGGTGTCTTCATGTCCCACCGTGTCCCTGCTCCACCGAACACACACTTGTGCTCTGGGACCGAAAGGTTTAAGTCACGGTTGCCTATGAACCCCCCCTTTTGGAGGAGTCCTTCCCAGCTACTGTGCTTCAGGGCTGTTTGGGTCCTGGTAGACAGTGAGGGTCATGGCCATGGTTGGTACTGATTTCAGAGAGCCCACTGTGGGCTTAACACTTATGCTGGCATTTCCTGCTGGTCTCCATGGTGCATCCTCCAACATGTGAGCATCTTTCTGTTTACCAGTCTGGAATTAGTGATGTCCTCTTCCCCAGCACTCTCTTGCCCCCTTCCTTGCTCCAGGTCCTGCTAGGTCAGAATCTATTTCTCCTTTGCTGAGGTGGTTGAAAGAAATTATTACTTTGCAATTTTGGGAAAAGTATGAGATTATTCTCCATGAAAACGCCTTTTGTTTGGGGGCCTCATATACATAAATAGATATATATAAATATATAGCTCTTGTATGCATAAATAAATATATCTTAAAAAAAAAAGAACAGTGGTGTAGGCCAGAGGTGCGGGAGGTGAGAGGATTCCCCAGAGACAGAGTGGGAAGCAGAGCAGGCAGATCTACTGAAATACACTGCAGAGGGGAGCAGCGCGCGAGACAGGAGAGGTCTGCTGTGCCATGTGGGAAGCTCCCTGGCTAGGGATCAAACTCGTGCTATAGTGGCTGGTGACAGCTTGACAGTGCTGAGACTTTAACCCCTGTGCCACCAGGGGAGGCCCATGGAGCAGAGGTTTTAACTTGGGGTCTATGGCTGACCCACAGGAATGAGAACAGCCTGGAATTGTTGATAAGGTTGGGACAGCTATTCAGTGCAAACTTACTGGGAGAGGGCTGCAGTCTTTGAGACAGTCTTCGAGGGCCTCTGCACCCACAGAGACCTAAGGGTCAGCGAAGGCAGATGCTCAGGGGGCGAGAGGTCATCGAGGTAATTTCTGCTCCTCGAGGAGCCTGACCTCAGTCAGCTTTCAGACTGTTGGGGTGAGGCAAGAGATGGCATGGTCAGTGGCCCTCTTCGAACAGCTATAGGAGAAGCTGTCATGAAGATCAGTCCCCAATCTGATGTGAGGCTGCCTCAGAGTCTTTGCATTTTGTTTGTTTCTAGCCTGCTCCTTTCATGGTAACTGTGTAAGAAACCAGGTCAAAGCTTGGGGCTATCCTAAGCAGGAACATCCTCCCAACCTGGCCTGGACCCCTTTCCTGTGTTCCGTGGGGCCTCTGCACCCTGGTTTTATTTCCAAGCTAGCCCCTCCCCTTTCTCCCCCACCCCCCCGGACTGAGAAATGGTGCCTCCCAGCCATGAGTTGAAAGCTTTGTGTAAGATTTGGAAACAGAGGGCCTCCCTGGTGGCACAGTGGTTAAGAGCTGCACTGGGGAGCTGTTGGCAGCAGCGACGCGAGTTTGACACCCGACTGGGGAGATTCCCACATGGCGCTGCAGACCTCTCCTGTCTCGCCCACTGCTCCCCTCAGCAGTGTATTTTGGTCTGTCTGCCTGTTCTCCCCACTTTGTCTCTGGTGAACCCTCTCGCCGCTCCACTCCTCTGGCCTGTACCCCAGCTTGTATGTATAAATAAATAAATAAGTCTTTTAAAAAAAAAAAAAAGGTTTGGAAACAGAACCTCTAATGGCTATAGCTTGCTGGCCCGTTACTCTGTGCTGGGAGAGGGGGCTGTGGGGAGTGTGGCAGGAACCACGCTGCAACCCTCACAGCCCAGAGTCACAGTGCTCAGGCAGAGAAATGGGTCTCGAGCATGCTCATTTGGGTTTATCCGTGGAGTTGGGGTTACCATTTGAGTCTGGGACAGAGTCCCCAAATAGGTGGCAGCTGAACAGTGACTTGAAGGATGAACAGGCACTAAAGTACTGACCAGGCAGGTGGAGATGGAGGGTCTCCCAGCGGAGACCCTCCTGTGCAGAAAACAAGCCCTCAATGAGTCTGCTGTGTTTGCATGAGGAGCTGGATGGAGGGAAGAGAGAAGGGTAGGGAGGCAGGGGCAAGGGTGGATGGTCACCTGCAGAGGGGATTTGGCCTTTACTTCAAAGGCAAGGTCATTGCGGCAAGGAGGTTGGGGGGCTGTGGCCAGCTTTGTGGTTTAGAACTCAGAGGTGCAAAGTTAGCTGAAAGGAAGCACTGGTCTCCACCAGGGAACCCACTGTCAGTGCTGGTCACACTCGGGCAAGACTCCCTACATCCCTGAGCCACGATCTTCCCACCTGCGGGGTAGGCTGATGGTGGGTCTGACCCCGCGGTTACTGTGGTCATGGGTATGAACGCACCAAGCTCAAACTGGACGCAAGTGAGGTTGGTGTTGGCTTCAGGAGCCCCACTTGGTCAAGGCTTCAAACCTCAGCATTTTGAAGGGCCCTCATGTTTTCTGGGAACCTCTGAGCTGTCCTGTTCCGGGAGAACTAACTGCCAAGCCCTACTCCACCAGACCAGAGGGCTCTTCTGTCCCTTTGTCTCTCTGCATTCTTCACTCCACCACCATTTCTGCCTAGTAGTTAGTTTTAGATAATTATCACAACATAAGAGCTATAATGAATAGAGCGAAAAACACCTCTGCCTTGCCTCACTGTTCCACCGCATGGCACCACTGTTCTTGTCTTTGGATCAACTTCCCTCATCCTCCATCTCTGGCCTCCCAGCTTGCTGCTGCTGCCCCAAAATCTTTGCTTATTCTTTTTCATCTGGTTAACATTCTCTTTCTCCAGAGAAATGACCCACATGTCTTCTTCCAATTTTCCCCTTCCCTGGAGTCCCCAGGAGCTACACAAAGCATGTTGGGAGTAAGATGCCACAGGGCTGGCCGCAGTGAGTGAGCTGAGCATAGTGGATACCAGGAAGGGGCCAGCAGATGAAATTCAGGACTGCGCACTGTCTCCCATGATGCCAACTATGTGGTACAGCCACAGTCTGAGCTCTTGGAAATGTGACCTGAGCTGAGCTGCTGAGCCTAGCAGCCGGTCCTGTGCCCTTCCCACTTGTTGATTTGTTTCTTGGCAGACTGTGACCTGGGACACACCTTGTGTTCCTGCGGAGCAGGCGAGGCCAGGTCCAGGCTTTCTCGTCTGCTTGTTTTAGACTTTCCTGGACATTTCTTAGTCATCTCAGCACTGAGCTGCTATTTTTAGTGTCACCACCTCCTAGAAGACCTAAAATAAAGCCTGCTAAGCTTCCTGACCCCCTCATTGGCTGGCGTATTGGTCACAGGCTGGGAGATTGGCTGAACTAGGGATAAGCCACTGTCCCCCCTACACTGTCCCTCCTCCCATTGGCTCCTCTGGCCTTGAATGAGGTCACAGACTCAAGCAAACAAGCACTTGCATGTCAGGCTGAGGGCTCTACCAGGTTCTCTTAGGGAGACTTCACCACCACTGGCATCATCAGAGTACTGCCTCCACTTAGGGAGCTGGGGCCCTAAGAAGACCAGTGACTGGTGTCAGACCCCACCACTGCTAACAGCTGTCTGCCAGGTCTAACCCACCTCCTTTCTGGTAGATTCTAGTCCTCTTACCAGGACAGTGGGGTGGGCTTCTTTACAGTCGGAGGTAACCACAGAACAACACATGTGTTTGCTGTTACGGGACCTTGCAGTGAGAAGTGGGCTTCCCTGCCTGGGAGAGACCTAACAAAGCCAGGGGGGCTGTCTCATCTGGGACTTGGGTTTCCCTTGGGCGGTGATCTCTGAGGCTGAGATGGAGGGTGGGGAGAGATAGATGTTTTCTCACCGCTTCCATTCTTCTCCCCATACCTCTCAGCTATTCAGTGATTCTCTGAACTCAGGCCCCCAGGTCTGAAGCGGGTAAGGTTACCCCATGTGAGAAGACATGCCCTGGAAAGGGCCAGCGCAGGTGTCCCCTGGCCTCTTTAAGATGTGAACTGTCTCCTTAAGACTGAGGGCATGTCACTTGCTATTTTTTTTGCAATTGGGACCTTAAGGAGCCAAATTCCCCCACTTTTCCTGGGTCTTCACCTGCCAGGGAAACGCTGTGGCAGTGTTGAGGGAGCGAGTGCTGAGTCCTGGCAGGACAGGGAGGGGGCCTGAGGACTGCGATAGAAAACATTTCACACACAGCATCAGTAGTTCTTGGCCTGCTAGGTAGGAAGAAGAGCAATAACTCTGACCTTGCTGGTTGTTGAGAGGACTGCATGAAGATTCGGGGAGAGTGCTTAGCTGTTCCTTAGAAGCCTATCCCCTCATTGGGCATTGAAGAACTTTCTCTGAATTTGTCTTGACTCTACCTTCAGCATCCATATGTGGTCCACGACACTGGTCCGCCTCTGGGCTCCCTGCATAGGTCTGTATTGGGAGAGGACTGCTTTCATTTCCCTGGCACCTCTCCATGTTCCTCTGGAGAGCGACCTCAGTAAAGGAGAAGCGTGCTTGAGGAAATCGGGGAAGGGGTGGGGGGCGTCAATGAAGAAACAGCTTCTGCATTACCAACACTTCTTTCCCTGTCTTGCTGGTCTTACAGGTCTCAACGAGGCCGGGTGACGCTCCAGAATGGGAGACAAACCAATTTGGGAGCAGATTGGATCCAGCTTCATTCAGCATTACTACCAGTTATTTGATAATGACAGAACTCAGCTAGGCGCAATTTACGTAAGTTGCCATGGCTGGGGCTGGAACAGGACCCCACACTTGAATAGATGTTGAACCAGTGTGTCCAGTTCCCAGGTTCTGGCAGCCCACACTGAATTTGTGTGTACCCTTCCATTTGTGCTTCTGTCTGTGAGACGGGAACTGGTCTGTATATTCCCTTTAGCAACTCGGAGTGGGGGCCGGGTTATTCTGGCCTGAACATTCCTTGGTGGTGGCAGTACCTCTGTTCCAGACTGCAGCTGCAGGCAGAGGCTTGGACTCATGGTGCCCTCTGGAGGCAACAGCTGTCAGCGTCATCACCTCAAGTCTGATGGAGGTCCATGTCCAACTTCCTTTGGGGAGGGACCTCAAAACCTGTAAATGCTCATGGAACACAAGTGGTGTTAGACTAGGGAAGGTGGTGTGTCCTTTGAGAAACCCTTCTGTACAGACAGTGTTTGCTATTTTTATGGTTTTCATATAAAACAGAACTACTTGTATTTGACCCTGCCCAAGACTGTCACAGAAATGTGATTGATCCAGCCACACCTGGCTGGGACTACCCAGGATGAAAATGATAGGAATCATCCAGTATAGCCTCAGAGTCTGACTGGACTGTGGGCAAGCTCTTCTTTGTCTCCCACCCAAAAAGTTGGGGTTCATTCAGAAATTTTGGATAAAAGAGAGGCTGACCAGTGGAAAGCCAAACCAGCCCAGGTGTTTTATTGTCATCAGCTAGAGAGTTTTTTTTTTTTTAATTGAACTGGTGTGACTCTGAGATCCTAGTACTTCTGCTTCATTGCTTCTTAAAATCAATTATAGCAGGCCTGAATCAGAAGAGAGTTAGCAAGACCCTAAAAGAACACTTTATGTATATCATTTCATAACCCTCAACACACATCCCCTTTGAACATCAGGAAACTGAGACTCAGAAAAATAAGTAACTTGCCTAATGTGACAGCTGGTAAGTAGTAGAGCACTTTTTATTCTGCTCCTGAAGGCTGGGCAGGGAAGGTCTGGAGGGAAGGAACCAAAGCTAGTGGGTTTCATGTTGCTAGTGGGGAGGGTCCCAGGCTAGGCCTCATCACCTTCCATTCCTCCCTGACTCCATGGGTGCCCCCAGGGGAAAGGACTCAGTGGAATTCAGCCTGGGCTGTAGAGATGGTGATAAACATAGCATGGTTTTAGTTCATTTCTGACAGCTTCTTTTGAACTCACACTGAATCACCACATAAAAGGATGGCTTTAAGCTGGATTTAAAAACTGGGAAATGAACTTACTTGCTAAGTTTATATATTGTTACATAGTCTTTTAGTGCCTGGGCATTGGGATGATGGGATGTAATTACAAATGTTGTTAATAGTGTAAACTTTGGAAGCTACCATTAATTTCCTGCTTTATGGACAGGGAAACTGAGGCATGAGCTCAGTTCCCCAAGGAAGACTTCTTTTCAGGGTTTTTTCCAAGTCCTCACAGATAATCTTTGAACTCTTAGTCCTTAACCTGGGTTTCCTGGTTTTCAGATTGACGCTTCATGCCTTACGTGGGAAGGACAACAATTCCAGGGGAAAGCTGCCATTGTGGAGAAGTTGTCTGTAAGTAAGGGCCAGGGCAGGCTGTAGTCAGCTCCTTTCCTGCCCCACTGGCTGTGGCCCATTGCCGCTCTTCCTTTACAGAGCCTTCCGTTCCAGAAAATCCAGCACAGCATCACGGCACAGGACCATCAGCCCACGCCAGATAGTTGCATCATCAGCATGGTTGTGGGCCAGCTCAAGGTAATGTTGCTGCTAGGGGGAGTGGGCTGGCAGAGGGGAATCCTGTTCCCCTGCTTTCCCAGTGATGTGACTTACTGATGTATCAAGGGAAAGCTAGACAAAGTGTCTAGATCTGTGTCATTCAATACAGTAGGCACTAGCTGCTTGTGAGTCTTAAAATACATTAATGAAAATGAAATAAAATTAAAATGTATTTCTTTCCGTTGTACTAGTCCTATATCCAGAGCTCATAGTCACTTGTGGCTGCCTATTGCACAATGTAGACAGAGAACTTTTATTTTGCTGCAGAAAGTTCTGTTGGAGAGCACTGACCTAGAGCCTCTTAGAAAAGGGAAGAGACAACATATAGGAGCAGGACCAGGACTATGTACAAGCCTTAGCCCTGGCCTGAGCACTGCCTTACGTGTAGGCGGACTTTCTGTAGGCAGCTGACCCTAGACACCAACTGAGTGCCATGTAGCATGCCCCTTCTAGAGTGCGCACTACTTTTCCTCAGTGCGACTCTGGCTCCTCTACCCACTGAGGAGAGCACCTGGAACTCCTGCTTCTCTTTGTATTTTCCCTTTCCTTCTCAAGCCCTCTCATCCCTAAAGCCTTTCTTGTGTACCTCAGCCCACTACATTGCCGCCTGCCGCCCCTTGAACTTTCCCAGCCATGCCTTCCTGTTATCTTTTAGCAGAATGAAACCAGATTCTTAATTTCCAAAGTGTCTCTTTCCCAAGCAGGACAGATTGACTGCCCCTTGACTAGATCTCAATCTCTTGGGTCTCTGTCTTGGTAGGCTGGGCAGGTCTCAGAATAACAGACCCACACGTCTACTCTGTAGGCTAGCTGGGGCAGGGCTTCTTGAGTCTAATATGAGGGCAGAGGGACCCAGAAGGACCTGTTTTCTGGCCAGAACTTCCCTGTCAGTTTCTCCTGCCTACTCAAGATGCCCTGCCCAGAACCTGTGCTCAGATAGATCCTTGGGGATTAGAAGGTCTCTTCAGGAAACTCAGTGTCCACCTCCCCAGACAGGGGTCATTAAGCAGTGCCCCTTCCTACCTGGTTTCAGGTTCTCCGTGAAAGAAGTTGGTGTGTCCAACTCGGAGCCCCCAAAAGACTATTGCCTCTGTGTTGATAATTCCCAGAAAAACCGATGATGTTAAAGACAGTGCTGATTAGCTGGGCTCCCACTTCGACTAGGCTGCATCCTGGTCTTCTTCAGTGTGCCTGGAGGTTTCTTGCCTTTCTTTTTTCACTGTAAATGTTACGCATTACATGACAGGAGATAGGGCACTTGCTGGTGTGAGGCTTGCTTTTTTTTTTTTTCCCCCATCTTCCCATGGGGCTGTGATATTTGAGCCTTTTCTCACACACTTGACCACAGTCAGTATTAGCAGTAACTTCTCCTGATTGAACTAACTGGCATAGATACTGAGATTGTTTAGTTTTTAGGTAGTGTAAGTTATGTAGTAAGCGTTGCGGAATTCTGTTGATTTGATCACCTGTGCCCAAAGACATGCGTTGAGAGGCTGGCGTGTGTTCTGTTCATTGCTATAGCCAACAGGTGAATTGTTTTGCAGTTTAAGTGTGCAGAGCAGTGTTTGACACATTCTTGTTCACTTTCACAAGTGCCCCTTGTCTATACTTGGATTTGAGTACTGAACAGTAGGCCCTGATCCCAAAGTCATCATTCTTTGCCCTGTTCCCCTACCGTTCAACTCCCTTCCTATTCCTTGGCCCCTTTACTGAATCATTTTCTTTCTCCTCACAGGCCGATGAAGACCCCATCATGGGGTTCCACCAGATGTTCCTATTAAAGAACATCAACGATGCCTGGGTTTGCACCAATGACATGTTCAGGCTTGCCCTGCACAACTTCGGCTGACCTCCTCCCAGCCAGGCACTCACGCTGTTTCCTCCTCCCTCCAATTCCTGATACTATTCACACTCCTCCAGATGATCCAAATATCATACACAAATGAGCAAACCGCGGTGGGAGTGGGCGCATGCGCTGATGCCCCCGAGGTGTTGTGCATGATGTTTGGACGCTAGACTAGTTGCATCTGACAGGAGAAGTTTGTGTTGTACCAGCGCATGCCTTGGAAAGACTTAAGTAATGCAAAAGGTTGTCTCTCTCTCTTTTTTTTTAATCTACTGACAAGTTGCTCTAGTAACCCAAAGAAGTGAAGGAGAAAGCAGCTGCCTCAACGCCCAGATATTGATTTGTTCAGATGTTTCAATGCCTCATGATACAATAAAACCACAAAAATTTTCTTAACAGTTTAAATTGTTTTAATTAGTTTAATAGTTGGCGGGCATCGATAACTACCCTGCCCCGTTGGCTCTCTCATGCCTCACCCTCCCCAACTCAGCAATACCTGTTGTAGGGAGAAAACTGCTGAAGGAGCACTCCCAGGTAGCTTCTCTCCGAAGCCCTGTAAGGCATAATGTTCTCCTTCCCAGCCTTCCTGCTCTTGGGAGATTAAGCTGCAGAGAGGGAAAGCTCAGGTCTGGCCTGAAGCTTCCCTTGCACTGAAGCCTCTGCAGTCAGTTCTGACACTCCTGTGAGCTCTGCACTGGGTAGGATCAGGGCTCTAGCAGGACAGATAACCCTGAAGCCCACTGAAGATGGTGAGGCCTTGACAAAAATGGTCCATCAGGTTTAGGCCCTCTGGACTGAGGACTCGGCAAAACCAAGGATAAGCAGAGGTTTGAGGGAGAGGGACGTGCTCTATCCCCAGAAGGGTCAAGGTCACATCCAGGGTGCCCCACAAATCCCAAGCCAAGCAGTGGATAGTTCAGATCCTGTACTAACTGCTCTGGATTATCCAAGAATTTCCTGAAGGTAGATGCCCAAAACAGCCTCAGTGCCCACAGAACCAGGCAGTGTTGGGTTGGAGTATAGATTCAGAATTGTGAAAGAAGACAGTCTGAATCTGAGGGATTTGTGTTCAAGTTCTCACCCCTCAGATCTTTGCAGTGCACATCTAGGTCTCTTCCTTGTTTCTTGCCTCGCCACACACACACACCTTCACACTGTCACCAAATCCAGGAAGTCTTAACTGTTGGTGTGGATTCTGTTCCTCAGTTTTTGGGGCAGAAGCCTTGCCCAATGCAAACCTGGTCCTTCGGCCCTGAGACCTCTGGTGGCAAGATAGCAACTGCAGGCTAGAACCCCAAACCCAGGATTTGGGCATCATGAGATCCTGTTAGGGGGTTTAGGATTGATGAGGACAACACTGCTAAGCTTTATCTAGAAGCAGATAAATCACACACATACCCTCACTACAGGTGGAGTCCAAGAACTTCCTCAGACCCCCACACGTTGCCTGACTACACTGGACACAGGACTGGATGTGCTGTTTGAGAGGACAGCATACTCAGGAGATTTCAGTGGGACTGATTTCAAGACTGCTGTATACTTTGGGGGTGGGGGTGGGGGAGAGGTAGGTGCCTGCTGCCTCTTAAACCACCCTGTATAAAATCTGCAATACAGCTTCCATGTACCTGTGCCTGAAATGTCTGCAATAAAGAACTGTTTGTAAACTGGTTTCTATCTTCTTGTCTGACAGTGCCAGGTTGGGCAAAGGGATGCTGGGGAACGTCATGAACAATGGTGATTGTGGTGGGATCATCTCTGCTTTTGAAATTCCTGGGTCAAATTTCGTTTGGGTCCCCTCAGCCTTTAGTTTAAACCAACCCATTTCGAAAGGCAAACGAAAGCTTTTCAGTGTGTGTGTGTGTGTGTGTGTGTGTGTGTGTGTTAACGCGCGGTGGGCGGAGGAGGCGGGGGCGCTGTGTGAGACCCGAGGGTCTACGACCTGGGTGAACGAATTGACAGGAGTCTATTCTGGGAGTGGATATGGACCGAGTGGATATCCTGAAGGCGTATAAGGTTTTGTGCATCCCACTACGAGCACTTTGTTCTATCTCAGTACTGATAAACTCCCCCAGACCCCGCTGACACTGGGGCGGAGCCGCCCAGGGGGAGAGGCGACCCATCCGCCCCCAACCCGGAACCTTTCTTCTCAACCTCTTGCAGGTTCCGGGAGCCGAGGCTCAGCGGGCCGGAAGTGGAGGCGGTTACGGTGGGGTTGCCGGGGTTCAGGGACACGGCGCGGGCGGCGTTTTGCGGGCCGTGGGTGGACCGAGTGTAGTGAGCTGTGTCCGGCTGTCGGGTGTTGGCGCGGTTTTGTTCGTCTGGACTGTGTGCGGCGGCAGCGAAACGGACCCGGCGCCGACGGGGCGCCTGCGGCTGGGCCCATGGCCTCCTCCTGTACGAGCATCGACATCGAGGACGCCACGCAGCACCTGCGGGACATCCTCAAGCTGGACCGGCCCGCGGGGGGTGAGCTGGGACAGCGGGGGTAGGAACTCAGTGAGCGGGCAGAAGGGCGTCGCGGGACCCGGGCCGCCAGCAGGTCCCCCAGGACTAGCTCTTCATCCTCCCGGCTGCTGAGGGCAGAGAAGGGTGGGAGCGGTATATCCCTGAGCATGCTCCCAGAAAGGCGAACGCCCCCGGGTGCGAACGCTCTTTTTCCTGCTCCGGACCCTTCTGCCTCGTCCTTCAGGGTCTCGGCTGAAGGTGAGGCCCCTTATTTGACTCTGCAGGGTCTCCGTAGTGTACTAGCACCAGGGTCTCTAGTGCGCCTCAGACTGACCCGGTTTTCTTACCGTTTTGCCATAGTTCAGAAGCCTAGTTTGGGCTAGCAATGAATGCCCAATTCTGGGTCTAGATCTAAGTTCAGGACTGATAATCGTGGGAACCCCACTTGCCCTTCGCTCTGGAATACAGTCTCTAGGCCAGCTGTTCTAAAACTGATTTTCAGGAAAATGACCAGCCCCAATTCCGTGTCCTCTCTGGGATTATGGCAAATCACAGAGTGCAGGGCCCTGATTGGTTTAAGCTACAAACTTCTGCAAACCCTCCTTTCTTTCTTTTCACTTGAACTTTCAGTGATAACTCGAAGCCCCTCCTGCCCTCCAGGAGCCCCAGAACACAGAAAGCTAACAAGGTTTTAATATGCTATTGTCCTTGAAAGAGAAGACGGTTCCAGTACTATGATGGGTTAAGGTCGGTGGAGGGGGAGCTGGAGAGTGCTTAAAAACACGTCTGAGAGAAGAGACAATGGTTAGGTTTTATGATACAAACAAGGGCTTGGATGCCTGAAAAGGCATTATGTCATGAGGAAATTGCCATTTAAAGGTACCAAAAGTTTCCTGGAAGTTTCAGGGACCCATGGAAAGTTGTAATTGTTGAAAGTCTGGTGTTGTGGGTGTGCATTGGCCAGAGTTGCATATTGGTGTTTCCTCAGACCTTGTTCTTAAACCTGTTGGGAGGCTACTTCTGTTGGATACATCTGGAAGCAAGCCCTGGCAATCTGAAGTCTGAAACCGCTGGACCCTTTGCTCCAAGCCAAGCCTGGAGCATGTACTTTCTTTCTTTTAATATTTGTTTACTTATGCATAGAAGAACTGGGGTGTAGGCCAGAGGTGCAGGAGGTGAGAGGATTCACCAGAGACAGAGTGGGGAGCAGAAGAGGCAGAATTACTGAAATACGTTGCTAAGGGGAGCATCGGGCGAGACAGGAGAGTTCTACTGCGCCATATGTAGGTTAGCACCCTGGCACAGGTCAAACTCAGGCTGTAGTAATGATAGCACTGAGACTTAACCCCTGTGCCACCAGGGAGATCCAAGCATGTACTTTCTTTATGCATTGTCTTGCTTTGGACCTCTCATACTCATCAGCTATTGTACAGACTAGACTCTGCAAAGGTTTGGTAGAGCCCAGCATCACCCATCCTGTGCAGCTTGTTTTGGCCTCATGGCCTCCCCTCCCTGGGAGAGATAGTGGTCAGTTTACTCCTGAGCAGCTAAGGTGGCTCTGGTGTAAGTGAAGTAGCCTGGCGGCTTTTCTTAAAACTCTTTGTATATTGGGCCTCCCTGGTGGTACAGTGAGGTGAGCGCAGCACTATGAAGCTCTCCAGAGCCACTGCAGCACGAGTTCAATACCCGGGCAGGGAGCTTCCCACATGGCACAGCAGACCTCTCCTGTCTCGTCCGTTGCTCTCCTCAGCAGTGTATTTCAGTCAATCTGCCTGTTCTGCTCCCCACTCTGTCTCTGGTGAATCCTCTCACCACTCCACACCTCTGGCCTACACCCCAGCTTGTATGCGTAAATAAATAAATCTTTAAAAAAAAAAGCTCTGTATATTGATGGCCACTTGATCCACCTGTTTGCCAAGAATCCTCTCAACTGTCACACCCCAGGCTGTTTTGTGATTAGAAGCCTGCCATGTTCCTGAGTGTGGAACCCTAGACTCCTTGCCAGATGGGAGTTTTGGGCTTAAGTCTGAGCCTATAAAGGTCCTGGAACATCAGCAAATGGCAAACAACTGAAATTTTGTTCTCACTGAGCATCCTCAATAATTCTCCCCCTTTTTCGAGCTCCTTCAGTTCCTTCAAATTCCTGCTCAATTTACCTGCTCAAGTAGACTTATTCTGAGCCATTTCTGTGTGAAGTAGGCTCCTTCCTTCTTACTCCTTCATCTTATCAGTGTCCTTTCACACCTTAGGAATGCATCATTTCTCCTCCAGCCCCTGCTGCTACCTTGGTCTAGGCCCTGGTGTTTTTTACCCAGATTCTCAACAATCCTGCATGCTGCTTTATTTTTTTTTAATTGGTTTATTAATGATTTCAACCACAATTGCATTCTTTTTTTTTTTTAAAGATTTATTTATGCATACAAGCTGGGGTACAGGCCAGAGGCATGGGGCTGCAAGAGGGATCACCAGAGACAGAGTGGGGAGCAGCACAGGCAGATCGACGGAAATACACTGCTGAGGGGTGCAGCGGGCGAGGCAGGAGAGGTCTGCCATGCCATGCCATGGGCCATGTGGGCCCTCCCTGGCAGGGTGTCGAACTCAAGTCGCTGCTGCTAACAGCTCCACAGCGCAGCACTTAACCCCTGTACCACCAGGGAGGCCCTGCATGCTATTCTAGAACAGTCAACCTCCTGGGTTGAGCTGACCATGTCCATCTTTCCTTTAAAAACTTCTGTGAGACTCATTGCCAGAAGGAGAATCTAAGCACCCCATTCTCAGACCTGAGACCTCTGCAGCCTTGTGCCTCTTTTGTCCATCTCACATTCATGTGTGCTGTCTACCATTGACTCTGGTGACGCCGCCTCTGTGAAGTCTGAATTGACCCTTCCCATGCCCTGCCTCAAGTAAATGGAGTCCCTGTATGCTGACTTGAGCTTTAGGGAGTCTTTGATGGTTTGTACCCTTCCCTTCCCCCAAGTAGAAGAGCCTTGTGTTCATTTGGTTCTTTTTTTTTTTTTTTAAGATTTATTTATTTATGCACACAAGAGCTGGGGTATAGGCCAGAGTTTTGGGGGTGGTGAGAGGATTCACCAGAGACAGATTGGGGAGCAGAACAGGCGGATCCGCTGAAATCCACTGTTGAGGGGAGCAGTGGACGAGACAGGAGAGGTCTGCTATGCCATGTGGGAAGTTTCATGGCCAGGAATCGAACTCATGCTGCAGTGGCTGCAGATAGCTTCATAGTGCTGAAACCCCTTGCACCAACAGGGAGGCCCCATCCTTGGTCCTGACATATACTGGATCACCATCACTGTTTATGAAACGAGATAAACAAAGGTCCCTCCTCCCCCACAGACTTGCCTCACTAAGTTGAGTGTTCCTAGATCCTCATGGCACGTGAATGAACCTTTGCTAGAGGAAAGGCAGTGAACAGGTGGGAGAACCTCCTCAGGATGTCTCTTTCTGTACTCAGGCCCCAGTGGAGAGAGCCAGCGGCCATCTAACAACTACAATGGGGACCTCAACGGGCTCCTGGTCCCAGACCCTCTATGCTCCGGCGATGGTACCTCAACAAACAAGCCTGGTCTCCGGGCCATGCCACCTATTAACCTGCAGGAGAAGCAGGTCATGTGAGTGCCTGCAGGGAGGACGGTGGTAGTGATGAACTCTGGGGCATCAGCTAGCTGAAGACATGAGTTGGAGTGAGAATGGGGCCAGAAACCTAAGATGAGGCAAGGGCTTGGCCTGGATCTGATGTTTGGGCTCCTAGTTGAGGATAGAAGTAGTTTCCTTCCCAAGGAGGGAGGGAGGGTGAGTTGTGGGTCTGGGGACCTCTAGGCCAAGCAAAACTTGGCATTGAGGACTTAACACTTCACCAAGGTAGTGGTATGCTCTCCCCTTCCCAGTCCTTCCTGTTGAGATTTTGGGTGAACAAGAGTGAAGTTTGTGCACCTCCCTCTTCCCCCCAGCTGCCTCTCAGGAGATGACAGTTCTACCTGCATTGGAATTTTGGCCAAGGAGGTGGAGATTGTAGCCAGTAGTGACTCTAGCATCTCAAGCAAAGCACGGGGTAGCAATAAGGTAAGCACCAGGATATTGTGATCTGTATGTAGGTGGGGACATACTCAACTTCTTCCACCTCTCCCCCACCACGCCCCATCCCATGCTGCCAGTTCCTATGGGAATCACCTTGATAGATTTTAGGGTACCCCAATTTCAGGAAGTTGTCAAGTTTCTGTGGGAATCTGGGCTCACATGTGACCACGCTATTCCCGGGGATGCTGGGGATCACCTACACTCTAGGAAAGCTGCTCAGCCCTCAGCTTCCACACTCTTTCTCATGTTTGGCTCTTAGGTGAAAATCCAGCCCGTTGCCAAGTATGACTGGGAGCAAAAATACTACTATGGCAACCTGATTGCTGTGTCCAACTCTTTCTTGGCCTATGCTATTCGGGGTAAGTATGAGCAATGGGAAAGAGAGAAATGTTTTGCTAGAAACCCCAGAAATGTAGATCCACTGTTAGGGAACTCAGCCTACTCAGACCTTAGGAGTATAATGTAAAGCTTGTCTGTGCTACCCCCACCTTTGCTGAGTGTGAAAATGGAACTTAAAACTCATGATGGTAGTGCAGCGGGCATGGGCTTCTCTGCCGCTGCCTGGGTTCTCCCTCGTGACCTTCCACTCTCGTGATTGCAGCCGCCAACAATGGCTCAGCGATGGTGCGCGTGATCAGTGTGAGCACTTCAGAGCGGACCCTGCTCAAGGGCTTCACAGGCAGCGTGGCTGATCTGGCCTTTGCACACCTCAACTCCCCACAGCTGGCCTGCCTAGATGAGGCGGGCAACCTGTTCGTGTGGCGCTTGGCTCTGGTTAATGGCAAAATTCAGTATCCTTTCCCTAGGGTTGGAGGGGGACTGAAGAAAGGTGGGCGGAGCTGGACTGCCAGACACACCTCATCACCCGCCTGTCTAGCCCTTAACACCCTGCTCAGAGAAGAGATTTTGGTCCATATCCGGCAACCAGAGGGCACTCCACTGAACCACTTCCGCAGGATCATCTGGTGCCCCTTCATCCCTGAGGAGAGTGAGGACTGCTGTGAGGAGAGCAGCCCAACGGTGGCCCTGTTGCATGAAGATCGGGTGAGGGGGCCGTGCGTCAGGGAAGAAGAGAGGACAGAGCAGCCATGGTGAGAGCACAGGCTAAATGCGGACCTATCTGTTGCCTTCAGGCTGAAGTGTGGGACCTGGACATGCTCCGCTCCAACTACAGCACCTGGCCTGTGGATGTCAGCCAGATCAAGCAGGGCTTCATCGTGGTGAAAGGCCACAGCACAGTAAGCTTGTGACTGACTGCTTCCCCGGGCCTCTTCCTATGTCCCTCATCTGTTCTCCATGCCAGCAGCTGCCCAGGCAGCCTACTGGCAGTCTGCCCAGGGGGACTGTGAGCATGAAGTGACCCTCACCTGTGGAGTTCATCCTTACTGTGGCTGCTCATGGGTCTGGTCTTCTCTCTGGCCCCTCATTCATCCTGTCTTTCACACTCGCCACTGGATCTGCCGTGGAGACCCCACTCACTAGCATTCTCATTTGGGAAGGTCTTGCTTCCACCTCTAATCAGGCGGCAGAGCAAGGCTCTTTGTGTTCTTCCCAGTGCCTAAGTGAAGGGGCCCTCTCCCCTGATGGGACTGTCCTGGCTACCGCAAGCCATGATGGCTTTGTCAAGTTCTGGCAGATCTACATTGAGGGGCAGGATGAGCCAAGGTAAGACAGGGCCTGAGGGACTAGAACCCCCCCCCCCCCAAGATAAGGGAGCAGATCACTCACTTCGGCCCCTCATCTGCCTGCCTGCAGGTGTCTACATGAGTGGAAGCCTCATGATGGGCGGCCTCTCTCCTGCCTCCTGTTCTGTGACAACCACAAGAAACAGGACCCTGAGTGAGTGAGTGGGCAGGCAAGTAGGTGGTAGACTGGACCTTGGACCCCCAACAGGGGGGCCCAGCCAGCCACTCAGTACCTGGTTGCTTTGCAGGGTCCCTTTTTGGAGGTTCCTCATTACCGGTGCTGACCAGAATCGGGAGCTCAAAATGTGGTGCACCGTGTCCTGGACCTGCCTGCAGACCATTCGGTAAGCAGGGACTGAGGGGCTTGGCAGGGGCAACAGGCTTGGAATAAGAGTTCTTCCTGCCCTCTCTGTCTCATTACTCCTTCCTGGCAACCCCCAGTTTCTCGCCAGATATATTCAGCTCAGTGAGTGTGCCCCCCAGCCTCAAGGTTTG
Source organism: Scalopus aquaticus (assembly GCA_004024925.1). NCBI lineage: Eukaryota > Metazoa > Chordata > Mammalia > Eulipotyphla > Talpidae > Scalopus > Scalopus aquaticus. The sequence goes on along the minus strand of PVIJ01003180.1, from coordinate 86,227 downwards.
CCTGGACCTCTCAGCAGAATACTTGATTCTCAGCGACGTACAACGGAAGGTAGCTGCATCGGGGGTGCCCTGAGCAAAGCTGGTGTCCTTGGGAAGGGCAGGCTTGTGTGATAAGCCCACAGCCCTCGTGTCCTCTGACTTCATCTGTGAACGCGCCGCCTGTGCAGGTTCTCTATGTGATGGAGCTGCTGCAGAACCAGGAGGAGGGCCGTGCCTGCTTCAGCTCCATCTCGGAGTTCCTGCTCACTCACCCTGTGCTGAGCTTTGGTATTCAGGTTGTAAGTCGCTGCCGGCTGCGTCACACTGAGGTGTTGCCTGCTGAGGAGGAGAATGACAGTCTAGGGGCTGGTGAGCTGCTCTGGTCTGGGATGTGTGGGGGTGTGTAGGGGAAGGCCAAGGCCAGAGAGACAGGGACTCAGTCGTCCGCACTGTTCTTGCAGATGGGACCCATGGAGCCAGTACCATGGAGTCTGCAGCCGGTGTGCTCATCAAGCTCTTCTGTGTGCACACCAAGTGAGTGTGTTAGAGGACCTTGCCCCTTCCCACTCGACTAGCTCTGCCCCCCCCCTTTTAAATATTTATTTTTTTTATTTCTGCATACAAGAACTGGGGTGTAGGCCGGAGGTACAGTGGGTGAGAAGGTTCACCAGAGACAGAGTGGGGAGCAGAACAGGTGGAGCTACTGAAATACACTGCTGAGGGGAGCAGCGGGCGAGGCAGGAGAGGTCTGCTGTGCCATGTGGAGAGCTCCCTGGCTGGGGATCGAACTCAGCCCATAGTGGCTGCCGATAGCCTCATAGTACTGCTTTAACCCCTGCACCACCAGGAAGGCCCTAACTCTGGCCCCTTTGAGTGCTTCCATCCTTCCCCTTCTCTTCCTGCAGGGCATTGCAAGATGTGCAGATCCGCTTCCAGCCACAAATCAACCCTGATGTGGTGGCCCCACTCCCCACCCACACTGCCCATGAGGACTTCGGTGAGTGAGGTGTGAGAGGGGAGCAGGTTAGATTGACTGGGGTCCGACATCTGACTCAGGTGGCAGCTTTCCTCACAGCATTTGGAGATTCTCGGCCTGAACTGGGCTCTGAGAGCCTGGGGTCAGGCTCTCACGGCTCCCAGCCTGACCTCCGCCGTATCGTGGAGCTGCCTGCACCTGCCGACTTCCTGAGCCTGAGCAATGAGACCAAGCCCAAGCTGATGACTCCTGACGCCTTCATGACACCTAGCGCCTCACTACAGCAGGTGTGCTGGGGCAGGGCCATGGGCTTTAGTGCGGGGCGACCTGGGATGCACACCATGAACCACAGCCCTCATTCTCTGCTTCTTCTCAGATCGCCACCTCCCCTAGTGGCAGCAGCAGCAGCAGCAGCAGCAGTAGCAGCAGCAGCAGCAGCAGCAGCTCCTCCCTCACAGCTGTCTCTGCCATGAGCAGTACCTCGACTGTGGACCCTTCCTTGCCCAGGTGCGACAAGGGTCACCGTCAGGGCTGGTACCAGCTGACACCTGAGTGCTGATACTGCAGCCTTCTTACCACAGGCCGCCTGAGGAGTTGACCATGAACCCTAAGCTGCAGCTGGATGGCAGTCTGACAATGAGTGGCAGTAGCAGCCTACAGGCAAGCCCGCGCAGCCTTCTGCCTGGCCTGCTCTCAAGCCCTGCTGACAAATTGACTCCCAAGGGATCTGGGCAGGTGCGTGGAGTCGGGGGGTGAAGTACGGGGTAACAGGTGGATGGCAACTGGAAGATTGCCCACAGGGTCCCCCTAAGGCACTGTTTGCTGGTGCTGTTCTGCCTCAGGTGAGCCATATTTCCATTGAGGTCGTCTCAGCCTCCCGTGTTCCCTGGAGGGCGGCTCCTCTGGCTATCCATCCCCACATCTGCTCCCCCTGGCCCATGGCCATTTTTCCCCTGCATCCCCATCCCTCTGTTCCATCTCATCATTACAAATACCAGCGTTTGGTTTGTGTGCTTCCCTCACCTCTGCGTCACACCAGCTAAGCCTCCATCTTTGGCCCACCTCAGGTGTCTGCTGCTGCCTCTGCACTGTCCCTGGAGCTGCAGGAAGTGGAGCCTCTGGGGCTTCCCCAGGCTTCTCCCAGTCGCACCCGTTCCCCTGATGTTATTTCTTCAGCTTCCACTGCCCTCTCCCAGGACATCCCTGAGATTGCATCTGAGGCCTTGTCGCGAGGCTTTGGCTCCTCTGCTTCTGAGGGTCTTGAGCCAGACAGTATGGCCTCAGCTGCCTCAGCACTGCACCTACTGTCCCCAAGACCCCGTCCAGGGCCCGAGCTTGGCCCCCAGCTTGGCCTGGATGGAGGCTCTGGGGATGGGGATCGGCACAATACCCCCTCCCTCCTAGAGGCGGCCTTGACTCAGGAGGCCACAGCCCCTGACAGTCAGGTCTGGCCTACGGCACCAGACATTACCCGTGAGACCTGCAGCAGTCTGGCAGAGAGGTGAGAAGCTTGGGAGGGGGGAAGTGTGTTGATGGTAGGGACTTCACTCACCCACTGCTGAGTTGACCTGTTCCCCCAGCCCCAGGAATGGCCTCCAGGAAAAGCACAAGAGCCTGGCCTTCCACCGACCACCTTACCTGCTGCAGCAACATGACAGCCAGGATGCCAGCGCTGAGCAGAGGTGGGTGCCTCCCATAACATGCCACTCACAAGGGAGGGCCAGCAAGTGGATGGCGCTTATCCCAGTCCCTCCCTATCCAGTGACCACGATGATGAGGTGGCCAGCCTTGCCTCTGCTGCAGGGGGCTTCGGCAGCAAAGTGCCCACTCCCCGGCTACCTGCTAAGGACTGGAAGTCTAAGGGATCCCCTCGCACCTCACCCAAGATCAAGAGGAAGGGCAAGAAGGATGATGGGTAGGAGGGAGTCCTAGGGCCAGGGAAAGGGGTAGTCCCCGGGCTGCCTGCCTGGTGTGGTCTGAAACGCTGCTTGCTTATGGCAGGGATTCAGCTGTGGGATCCCGGCTCATGGAGCACCAGGTAAGTGGACAAACACCTTTCTACTTCTAGGACTCCTCCCCGTGAGGGGGGGGTAAGATTTGGGGCCTTTCCTGGTTTGGTGTGGGGATGGATAGGGCAGGCATCATTGAGGATGCTACTCACAGGTGGCAGAGCCCCCTGAGGACTGGCCAGCACTGATCTGGCAACAGCAGAGAGAGCTGGCAGAGCTGCGGCACAGCCAAGAGGAGCTGCTGCAGCGTCTGTGCTCTCAGCTTGAAGGCCTGCAGAGCACCGTCACAGACCATGTAGAACGTGCCCTAGAGTCCCGGCATGAGCAAGAGCGTATCTTTGTAGGTGGTGGCACAGCATGGCATAGGGGTGGGGGCTGTGGCAGCTGCAGCATTTTTGCCTGGGGAAGGGATATGCTCTAAGCCTGTTCCTTAGCTGTGGTCCAGAGCGGCGGCTGGAGCGGGCACTGGCTGAGGGGCAGCAGCGGGGTGGACAGCTGCAGGAGCAGCTGACGCAGCAGCTGTCCCAGGCGCTATCTTCAGCTGTGGCTGGGCGCTTGGAGCGCAGCATCCGGGACGAGATCAAGAAGACGGTGCCTCCCTGTGAGTTTTGCGTGGAGACTTACAGTGGGCCAGGTGGAAGTGGGTCCTGACCTGATAAGCTTCCTTTCATGGCTCTACCTCTCCCTCCTCACCCTGCCCCAGCTGTCTCTAGGAGTCTGGAGCCTGTGGCAGGCCAGCTGAGCAGTTCAGTGGCCACCAAACTCACAGCCGTGGAGGGCAGCATGAAAGAGAATATCTCCAAGCTGCTCAAGTCCAAGGTGCTCAGGGCCCAAGATGAGGGCGGTTGCTGGGCCGGATCAGTCCAGCTTGGGCTCAGGCTTTCAACTCAGCTCCTCTTCCTATACCCAGAACTTGACAGATGCCATCGCTCGAGCAGCAGCAGACACGCTGCAGGGGCCAATGCAGGCTGCCTACCGTGAAGCCTTCCAGAGTGTGGTGCTGCCAGCCTTTGAGAAGAGCTGTCAGGCCATGTTCCAGCAGATCAACGATAGCTTCCGACTTGGCACACAGGAGTGTGAGTGAGGTTTTATGTCCCAGGTTAGGGGAGACTCTCTCTCCCCACCATCCCTCTCACGCCCCTTTGTCACCTCTCAGACTTGCAGCAGCTAGAGAGCCACATGAAGAGCCGAAAGGCACGGGAGCAGGAGGCAAGGGAGCCCGTGTTGGCCCAGCTGCGGGGCCTGGTCAGCACACTGCAGGGTGCCACTGAACAGATGGCAGCTACCGTGTCCAGCAGCGTTCGGGCTGAGGTGCAGCACCAGCTGCACGTGGCTGTGGGCAGGTGTGTAGGTCGGGCACTAGGTAGGGTGGTGGGTTTGGAAAGGGCCAAATCCATCTTCCTGTCTGCCTCATCTCTCTCTTTTTCTTTTGCAGCCTGCAGGAGTCCATTTTAGCACAGGTACAGCGCATTGTTAAGGGTGAGGTGAGTGTGGCACTCAAGGAGCAGCAGGCTGCCGTCACTTCTAGCATCATGCAGGCCATGCGCTCAGCTGCTGGCACACCTGTCCCAGCTGCCCACCTCGACTGCCAGGCCCAGCAAGCCCATATCCTACAGCTGCTGCAGCAGGGCCATCTCAACCAGGCCTTCCAGCAGGTACGCCGGGCGTTGGCGCAGTTGGGGGTCAGGTGCCTCCTGAGAAGGGCCACACCATGCATTCTGCTCTACCCATCAGGTTCCAGACAGTCTGGCCCCAATGGACTGTTCTTGGTTCTCCTTCGCCTCTAAGCCATTGCCCCTGCTTTTCCCTCTGCCTAGACCCTGAATCCCTTTCTGCCTCAGCCCACCTTGCTTCTTGGCCATCCTCCACAGGAAACCTTTTCTGACTCATTAGAGTAACACAGCCCTACATTGCTGTCTCTGGACCCCTGAGCGTCTCTGCTCTGGAGCTCTAGTACCTTCTTCTGTGGTCATCTCCCAGGCCCTGACAGCTGCTGACCTGAACCTGGTGCTGTATGTGTGTGAAACTGTGGACCCTGGCCAGGTGTTTGGGCAGCCACCTTGCCCACTCTCCCAGCCCGTGCTCCTTTCCCTCATCCAGCAGCTAGCCTCTGACCTTGGCACTCGAACTGACCTCAAGCTCAGGTGAGTGGGTACAGTCAGGGACCAGGAGACAGGCTGGGGTGAAGGTGGGAGAGCATTTCAAAACAGATACTCCTACCTGACCCTGCCCTTCCCAATTCTCTCCACCAATCCCTTCTGCCCTCCCACCTTCCCCTTCTCAGACTGCCCTCGGGGCCTCAGTGCCACCAGGGGGCGCTCCCATCTGCTGTCACCTACCTGTAACCCTGCCCTTTCCTCCACCCCCAGCTACTTGGAAGAAGCAGTGATGCACCTGGACCACAGTGACCCCATTACTCGGGACCACATGGGCTCCGTCATGGCCCAAGTGCGCCAGAAACTCTTCCAATTCCTGCAGGCCGAGCCACACAGCTCACTTGGCAAAGCAGCCCGGCGCCTCAGCCTCATGCTGCACGGCCTTGTGACCCCAGCCCCCCTTAGCTAGCCTGCCTTGCCTAGGGGCGCAGTGGCACTGGAGGCCAGCAGGTAGGCCTAGGCCGTGGTGGGGTCATGCCTGCCCCTGACCTGCTCAGGCTCCCACATCTGGAGTGCTTAGGGCAGGGGCAAGGTTGTGGTAGCCAGCTGGTTTAGGTTGGGCTCAGGGTGGGTATTGTGCCTTCTTGGGTTCGCCATGCTTGGATCATGACCCCTACTCCCACACCTCCTGAGATCGTGACGCCACTTAAGTTGAATTTTCCATGTTCCTTTTTACCTCTGATTTGGATCTTTTGTTTTTGAAAAACATTGAGAAATTCAATTAAATGCTTTTGGAATAAAATGGAGTATGTGTGTGCTTTTGGTGTGATGATTCCCCTCTGTTCCTTGCCCCCTCTGTTCTCCCTTTGTGGAATTCTGTCTTGGCTAACCCATCCCCCGGGACACCCACCCTCATTTGCATAGTTGCCTTCCGAGATGTCCCCCTTCATCTCCGGGTCGAAGGCTCTGCATTCAGCTCATCACCAACCTTTGCGCAGGACTTCTCTTCCCTTTGGGGTCCCTTCTCCTGCCTTTGCCAATCTGAGTAAGGGGGCGGGGCCATTGGCTCGCTTTGGAGCCCCGCCCCTTCCTCCCATCCAATCACAGCCCCTCCTTTTGGGGGCTGGGCTGAAAGGCTGAGCTCCAAGCTGCTGGCTTTGGCACTAGCCTCCCAGCCTGGGATGATGCGCCGCTGCTGCTCCTGCTGCTGCTGTAGTCGCCACCACTGGCGGCCGCCCCGCGCGCTGGGGCTATTGCTGCTGCTGCTGCCATTCGGTGAGTGCAGGGGTGTAGAGCTCAGCCAGAGCAGCACACCCTCTGGTCGTGCTGAGATGGGGTGTGTGTGGGCTGCAGCTTTACTGCACGCTAGAAGCTAGTGTGGACAGGAGGTGCAAGTTTTCCAGGAATAGGATAAAGTGTGCCAGTGATTTCAGGATGGAACGTGAGGGGCAAGACCTGAGCCCTGGTTGTGGGAGAAAGACCCTAAAGTTCTGCAGCCCCCTTTCTGGTACAGGAAGACGAAGTTCTGGTGGAACTCCCGGGGCTGCTGTGGATCCCTGAGACTCTGTTAGATTCTGGCATGGATCTGACCCCTCTACTCTGCCCTAGCTATCTGAAAACTTTGGAAACAGGTGGGAGGGCAAAGCAAAGCTTACCTAGGGTACAAAGAGACTAGATTGGGTAGAGGGAGAGGAGATCTCAGACCCTGGCCCCCTTCACCTTCACCTTGTCCTGACTCCTTTCCCACCATCCACCATCTTCATCCACGTCAGAGGCAGAGCAGATCCCTGCAATGTTATTCCCCATTCCCACAGTATTTATCTGGGGGCCCCGTAAAAGCAAGCCAACAGCAAGTGGTCCTAGATATGCCCTTTAGTTCCCTGGGTGTCCCTTTCACGCTGAGTCATGTCCCCAGAGCACACCTGGGTAAACAAGCCCCAGAGGGTTGGGGGATGGCGGCTCATCCTGTCAACTGTTCTCCACCCCCACCACCAGTTCTTGTATCTCCCCTGGCAGCAGCCGCAATGGGCCCAGGCCGCTGTGACAATATATACCAGGGTTTTGCTGAGTGTCTCATCCGCTTGGGAAACGACATGGGCCGTGGAGGCGAGCTGGAGACAGTCTGCAGGTACGGACAGCTGCGCAGCTGCGGGCAGGTGTGACGGCAGCCTGACTCCTGCCACCCTAGAGGACTGAACCTCTCCCTTTCCATTCCAAATCTTCCTTGCCCACTTAATTTCCCTAAACTCATAACTTTAACAGGTCTTGGAATGACTTTCATGCCTGTGCCTCACGAGTCCTTTTGGGCTGTCCAGAAGAGGCAGCCACTGTGTGGGAGTCACTACAGCAAGAAGCTCGCCGGGCTCCACACCCTGATAATTTGCACGCTCTGTGTGGAGCCCCTGTGCATGTTCGTGAGCGTGGTGCAAGCCCAGAGACCAACCAGGAGACGCTTCGGGCATCAGCACCTGCAACTACCCCGGTTCCTGCGCCCATGCTGCTAGCAGCTGCTCTGGCGCTTGCCTGCCTCCTGGGGCCTCTGGCCTAGCCACCCCAGAGGGTCAGGTAGCAGCTCCCCTGCCTGCAGCTTGCTCTGGCTCTGGTAGCTGCCTTTTGGGCTCTGCTGAGAGTGCTCAGCTTTCATTAAAGGTATTTATATTTGTACAAGCTCCTTCCTTTCTTCCGGCTGCAGGGGCTTGGCAGGGCCTGAGGCTTCCAGAGCTGATTCCCTGGACAGGATGGGCGGGGTCAAAGGCCCTCACCTGGGACTCAGTCTTTCTCCTTACAAACACTCATTCTCCAGGGGCTACACAGAGCTTTCCATTGCGTTCAAGTTCCAGTTGCTCTGGTGGGGACCTGAAATCTGCTGGAATGTACAGTCTTTCTTTGTCCTCCTGGGCTGAAACTCCTGGTCCTGCTTGCCCCTCTAATCCTGGTTCATGGGGGGCTTTGTGAGGTTATGACCCCCCCATCTCACTTCCTTCTCCCTCTGCTGAATTACTACCTTAGCCTTCAAGACAAAGCTCAGACTAAGTGCTCTGTTCTCTCTCTCTCTCTCTCTCTCTCTCTCTCTCTCTCTCTCTCTCTCTCTCTCTCTCTCCCTCTCTCTCTGAGGTTCCATTGAGAGGACCCTATTCCAAAAGATGGGAGCCCCTTTTAGAGGATATATTCAAGTCCCCGAGGTGACCTAGAGCTGCAGAAACTGGGGGCACATTGAAGGTTCCTCTGGCTTTTGTTCTCCAAACTTTGCTTTTTAAGAAGAGATGTGAAGGCAAAATAATCCAAGAAGGTTTTCTGGAAGCATGGGATGAGTGTGTGATATGTGGGGAGACTCATCCTGGTGGAGAGAGAGCGAGCGAGCAAGAATTGCATGGGCAGAATCCTGAGGGAAGGAGGAAGTCACAGAGCGGATGAGACTCTTGAGCCATCCTCCACCACCACCTCCAGTACCCCCTTCCCCACAACTTGTGTGTGTACTGCCAGGGCTCCCTTGTGGCTTCTGCTCTCCCTTTATTTTATTCTCCATTTTTTGAGTTGCAAAACTATCCCTGATATTAAGTTTCTTCTAACTGTAAGCAAAGCTCTACATAAGCCAGCTTTGCCTAGTTTATTTAGTCCACTCCTGCAAACACAGAGGAGTGATTTACCCACCCAGCCCTTGAACCTCGGGGAAGGAGCACTCACATAGAGGGTGATAGGATGCAAGACTTACAAGTGCTGGAGAGGGGGTGAACTGAGTTGGAGAGGGGCCCAGAGGAATCAGCCAGGAGGGAGAGAAAGGTCGGGGAGACCAGAGTTACGCAGGCCAGCTTTACACTAAGTCCGTGCTGATAGGTCTGATAGGACTCTTGTTTAGGCTCCAGGGTGACAAGTGCCTCCAGAGACCCCTGCCCACATGTGTAGGAGCCCTCCTTCCTCCACGCTTTCCAAACATCCTCCCATCCCAGCCAGCTCAAATGCCGCAAATAACTCCCTCTCTGCCCCGATTCTATCTGCTCTCATGCTTCACTCACCTGCAGTTCTGTCCTTGCTTCTCTCTCCCAACCAGTCATTACCCGTCTTCTCATATCACCTGAAGAAGAAATCAGGGGGAAAACCCTCCCGGATCTGTTCCTTGTTTTGACCACCAGAATTATCCAGAAGAAAAAGCAGGCCTTTTATTCCTCTGAGTCTTTGTGACATCTAGCTCTGTGCTCAGAACACTGTTCCCCATTTCCTCTTGGTGAACTCCTACTTCTCATACAGTATCACCTCCTCCAGGAAATACTCCCTAATTCTGACTCCAAGCTGAATCAGAAGCCTCCTACAGGTCCACACACCTCCTAGGCTCTCTTCTGTCTCAGTACTAACAGCACCTGCTGGTTACTGTCTGAGTTTGGGTCAGAATTTCTCACCATAAACTATCCAACAGTGTTCTTTGTGTGTCTGGTACCCATGGTAGGGCTGGGGAGATTGGGTACTTGTGGGAGTGTGTGGAATGAAAGAATCAATCTTAAGTCCAGCATACAAAGTCTTTTTTATTTAAAAATTTATTTATGCATTTAAGACCTGGGGTGTAGGCCAGAGGTGTGGGAGTGATGGTGAGAGGATTCACCAGAGACAGAGTGGGGAGCAGAACAGGTGAACTGACTGAAATGCACTGCTGGGGGGCAGCAGCAGGTGAGACAGGAGAGGTCTGCTGCACCATGTGAGAATCTCCCTGGCTGGGGATCAAACTCATGCTGCAGTGGCTGCCGATAGCTTCATAGTGCTGGGATTTAACCCCTTGAGCGACCAGGGTGACTCCCCCATAGCATACAAAGTCTTACAGTTAGCAAGAGCTTGGACTGAGAATCATGTCCTTGTGGAAGAGGGGTCATCTTGGGGTGATCCCCTCAAACTGGGCATACTAGTGGGAGAGATAGTGCTGGGGCTGCTGACCCTAAAGGTCTTCCCAGAGCCACTCTTCCTGGGCAGCCAGGAGTAACATGCTTCTAGAATCAGGGGCCTGGTGGTTCTGTACAGCCATCAGGGGGATTACTACCCTCCTTCTGTGACCTACTTTCCCCTGGTTTTACTCCCTAAGTCCCTGGAATTGAGTGACTTGGGGATGGGGACAGAATCTGCTCTCTGACCAAGGGCTTAAAAGCTTTGTGTTTTTTATCCCAGATCTGGAGGAGAAAGGTAGGCTGACAGCCAAACTGACTGGGCTCTGGACACAGCTGCCCAGGCCAGAGCCTCCTGGTGATGACGTTGCTCCCATTTGTAGCTCTATGGATATGCAATCGCTTATTGTTCTGGGGTGAGCCTGGGGGCTGAATGTCCCGAACCCAGCTCCCACTGTGTCAACATATCTCTTTACCTTGGGCTTCATGTTCTTCACCAGTGTCCGATCATCATCTGCTCATAGCAAATAAACATTTGTTGAATTAATTTGCTTGTGTCTGTGGAATGGAGACATTGTGGATTTGTAAGGCTCATCAACTCTGGAACCTGTATTACTTTTAGCCTCACAATTCTGTGGGATCAGGATTATGATCCACATTACACACGAGAAAAATGAAGCTGAAGGGAGGTGTTTTGCCCAAGGTCACACAGCTGTGGAAATGTTAGAGCTAAGATAATCAGGTTTTTTTTTTTTGGCCCCAGAATCCATGCCCTTAATCATCACATTATACTTTTGGGGCAATTTCAACAATTCAATTTTTTTTCAAATGCTACTATATAAAACACAAAATATTTTGTTGGTGTCCATTTAGTTATAGGTTTAAAGTATAACATTAACTTATCCACTCAATTAAAGTCAGTCCCATGTATGCAAAGTAAATGCTCAATAAAGATCTGGAAAAATTAACAGATTGAAATGAGGAAGATGGGTGAGGTTACAATTCTATTACCTGCAACATCTACTCTCCCCTTCAATTTGGGTTTATCATAAAATGTGAGACAATTCTGATGCTACACAGGTCAGACTGTATTTTACCAATTCTCTGTCAACGGTAGCTTTTTAAAAAATATCTACGTAATTTGTAGTCCCTGGATATACTTAAATTCAAGAACAAAATTAAAAGAAAAACTCTGCTACTTCAAAGCTGGTCCAAGACTGATTTCACCATTCCTCAAGTTAATCATTTGTAACTCCGCTGTGACGAAGGTCAAATTTAACACATCTGAATGCCTGAATTACTTGAACTGCATTTAAAAAAATAGGTGTTAGTACAATTTAAATCAGTTCTTTGCGGAATTCCAGAGGCGCTTCCAGAACCCGCTGTTGAAACGCACCACAGCCCCAAGCTCCCACGAAAGAACGCCCTCTTCCCTAAACAGAAATTTGAAACTTTCTCCCCACTTCCCGCGGGTCCTCCTTTTCCTAATACAGGTCCCCGCCCAATCTTTGAGCGACAGACAGACCCACCTCTGCTGTGAGCCGATCTCCGACCCCGAAGACGTTGATTGGCAGCGCACTCTCGGAGCGCCGCCAACCCCTTCGCCCGGCGCTCCCGAGAGTCCGCCCTCGCCCCGCCTCTTGGGCGGCCCGGGTTTGTTTTGGCGTCCAGCGCGCGCTGTGATGACGCCACGACGCTAACGCCTGAGGATGGCGGTGGCGGCGGCGGCCGTGGCCGCGGCCCGGAGAGGGTCTGCTTAGCCGCCGAGATGCCGAAGAGCCCGCCGCCCGCGCGAGGTGAGGCGGCTCGGCACAGGGCGACTGCCCGATGGGCGGGAGGGGCTGACGAGCTGCGGCCCCGGTCGCTTCCTGGCGCACCAGGCCTGTCCCTGCCCAGCCCGAAGCTCTCGGCCCGTGCCCGATGCGCCAGGCCTAAGGGGCAGGAGAGCAGGCCGGGCGACGGCTGCTCGGGATCTCCTCTACTGGAGGCTGAACTGGCCTCGAAATGTGCCTCTTCATTGCGTGGTTCATCTCTGGGGCCGTGTGACCCTCTTAGACGTGGTCAGCTGCTGCTGTTCCGACAGCCGGCATTGGATAGGGTCGACTAACCCGGTTGTCCTCACTTCTGTGTAGTATCAGGCACTGACTCCGCACTGCTCTGAGACAATGTCAGGGACTGGCTAGCCTGTTGGTTACTTGTTCACTGTGGCAAAAACCAGGCTATTTTTACAACTGGCTCCACGATTATTGCTAGGCAGTGATCCCCCTGCTTGTCATGGGTAGCTGATCCTCCACGATCAACCCTCTTCATGAAGACCCTGAAGTGATAATTCCCACCCGGAAGGCTGAATAAGTCACTCATTGCCTAAAAACTGGCTCTTCGGTGCCTACAGGATAAAGGACAAGGTTTTCTGAGCAAAGCGTTTAGGGTTCTTCCTAATCTCATAGAGGCCTGACTCTGAAATCAACACCTGGGCACTGTGTCTTTTCTTTATAGTTTGTTGTTGGGGGTGATGAGCCTCCTTTTACCTTTGTGGTTTTATATCCTTGTGCTGTATACATGAAATGTTCTCATTTTATAATACTCTTCCTTCCCTTGTCCCCCACTTCCACCAATAAGAGAAATTTACAGATGCCCTTTAAATCCACTTCAGATTTCGTATTTAATTTCCTTGGAAAAACCTCAGTGACTTTACATGTAGCCGTTGATTTTTGATATTTAGCCATGCTGGTGCTGTTGAGTAGATCATACTGGATCACATGGTGGGTGTGGAGGTTGTGTTTAACTTGTGTCTACAACTGAGTGCTGGCTCTCTGCCTGGCATAAAGTAAGTTGACTAGGATGGGTTTAAGAATGGCTACAGTTTCAGCTGCATTACTGAGCGCCTATCCAGGGGCACCATCCAAGTATATCAAACATCTGTGCATGCACGTGCACCCTGTACGCAGGTGTTAGGTGGAACAGCCTCTTTAACTTCGGTCCAAAATCTCTTGGTATAGTGTTTCAGAGTGTCCCTTGCTGAGTTTTTTTTTAAAGATTGATTGATTTTTATGCATACAAGCTGGGGTACAGGCCAGAGGCGTGGGGCAGCGAGAGGGTTCACCAGAGACAGAATGGGGAGCAGAACAGGCAGATCAGCGGAAATCCACTGCTGAGGGAGTGGTGGGCGAGGCAGGAGAGGTCTGCTGCGCCATGTGGGAATCTCTCCGGCCCGGCGTTGAACTCGCTTCGCTGCTGCTGATAGCTCCAGCTCCACAACTGCTGTGCCACTGGGGAGGCCCTGCTAGTAACTTCTTCCTGGAGCATGTCTGTTGTCAAAAGGATATCTCATCTTACTCTTTGCTCTTTAGACTGAGCCTCGTGTAGGAAGTGGCTTTGTGTTATGTGATTTCCTCAAAGTCATTACTGGTCATCTGGGGAAGCTCTGACAAAACTTTCTACTCAGGGCAGTTGCATTTGGCCATTCCCCTAGAAGAGATTTGGAATGCTGACTCCCTAGGGAGTGGGTTTGCTGAATAAGCACATTGTCTGGCTCTAATTGCAGTTTTTCTGCTTGTTAAGTTGTATAAATGAGCTAACGAAACTGCAGCTTTCAGGAAACCTGTTTGCCATTGACACTGAGCTAGTGTTGCGTCTCACCTGGAATGGATCTTAATGTTGGTGGAATCTGAAATCAATGCTGGTGTTCTCTGTTAGTCATGAGTTTGTAGTTAAGTATATGAGACTTTTGCTTAGCCTTCCATTTTACTTTGTAAGTGTGAGCGTGTTATATGGGCAACTTAGGTCCTCTTCAGAGTGTGTCCCAACTGAATGGCATGAATGGGCTATAGGTGTGCCAAAGTATCAATCCTTAAGTGTCAAGATCCCTGAGAGCAGCTGTTTCCATTGACCCCAAGATGCATGAAGAAAAATTGGAGACGTACAACCCTGGAAGAAGGGGAACAATTCTACTTGTTGAAAGCTAGAGCTAAGACTTACTTATTTGAACTCCTTTTCCTTCCAAGAATCTTACTCAGTGTTAAACAGATTTGTGTTGGCTAGGTTATCACTGAGCTAATTCTTGGTACAGCCCTCTGTTGCTATGGTGTCTGATATGATGCTAAAGTAGAAAAATGTGGTGTTTTCATTTTCTGAGTGGGAAAAATTATCTCAGTGGGACCCTTACAGGCTGCCAGCCTTGAAATGGAATCTCAGGGCATCATAAGAGTAATGGGTCAAGGGACTCTTGGTATGGACTATAAGTTCTTTGAGAGCAGAGGCTATGGCTGCCTTCTTTTAATCTGTGACAGCCCCTGGCAGAGTTCCTGGCCCACAGCAGGAGCTCAGTAAATATTTGTGGGTTGAACTTTGGGATTTGGGAAGGAGATCCCCAGGTCTATTGCCAGAGTCTGTATTTCTAATGGTGGGATGGGTAGTGGGTAGGAGTCTTAGGTGGAGTTGGGGGTCACAATAAAACAAAGACACAGCCAACTTTGGAACACTTTTTCCCTCTCTCAGCTTTAGGACAGGAGTCTCTACCCACCAGTTATTACCATGTAGAGCAGTGGGGCCTAGCTAGAATCCTTGAAAAGTGGGGTCCTGAGTTACTATTTTCTAAAGAGAAGTCATAACAATTTTTTTATTAAAATATTAAATGTCAAAGCATTATAGAAGTGAGTCATGCACAGTATCTTTAGACAGACACTGTAATAAATTTGTGTATGTTTCTCCAGCTCTTGTACTAGTCTGTACATTTCTATAACATATTTTTGTTATCTTAAAAAATGTAATGTATAGTGAAGATGTTAAAATAGAGCAGCAGCAGCACAGAAATATGTTAAGTGAGAAGTGAGAGTCTCCTTTCCTTCCTTCCACCTGTTACTGTTACAGGGTAACCCCGTGCCTGTCTGGGTTCTCACCCCTGTGCTTAAAAGATACTTAAAAATTCAAATGCAGCCACACACAATAAAATCAATAAAAATATTTATTTACAAAACGGGAAAAGAAAAGATAAAGAAATAAATTGGTGAAAACGTCCTACCAGTTTCACTGAGCTGGATCTTCTTGCCTACTCAGGAAAAACTCTGGCCAATCCACACCACGAACCAATATGCTCTCCAGCCCTGCCCAGGTCTGGGTTTTAAGTCCCAGAACCTCTCCTTAACTCCTCCTCAGTCCTCAGCATCCTTTTTTTCTTGATGATGGCACTTTGGGATTCATAGTCCTAGGTGTCTTGGCTCTCTCTGGCCTGAGGTGGGGGTGGGGTCCTGGGACACTCCCCCTTCCTGAGGACCACCCTCTTGCATTACCTTCACAATGACAGTTGGACTGTCTACAGGCAGTCACTATGAACAGTTTCTCTTCTACCTTTCCAGGGCTTTTATACTTTTTTTTAAACACTCATTGAACATATGCTTTGCATACTAATTTAAAATCATTTAATACATCTGTATATAAATTCTGGCACAGAGCCACTCAATAAAATTAAGTAACTGGTATCTTTCTTTGTCAGTATATATAGATTTGTCTCAGTCTTTTCAACAACTGCAGAGCAATTCATTATGTGAATATATTTAATCATTCCCTTACTGATGTGTATTTGGGTTGTTTCCATTTTTTCATTATCAGAAAGAATGCTGCCATGAACTTTCCTGACAAATGTATCTGTGTACCTGTGGTTTTGTAGTAGTATTTCTGAAAATGAAATTGCTGGGTCCTATGTCAGTTTCCCTGTTTGATAAAGCAGAATCTTATAGTTCCCCCTTAAGGTCACAGAGCTCCTTGTTCAGGAGTTTTTGTCTAAAGAGACAGGATAAGACTATTTGCCTCCTGGTGGTTAGAAATGCTCTTTAGCAGGTACTTACTCCTGAGGTTCCTAAGAGCTTACTGCCTACCTCATTTCGACAGACTTGTAAAATGTGGGAGACTACAGAGATCTCTGCAGGAGAAAGGTTGTTGAGCTGTGCTGTGGAGATCAACCTTAAAGGAGGGGGCCAGGTGCTTGTGGACCCCTACCTGGGAGACATCAGTAGACCCCACTTCTTTAATCAGGAGATTATTTGAGGATCCATCTTTGCCCCTGGCCTCCCCTTAGATAGGGTCAAGTTGACAGCTTGTGGGTAAACTTGCTTTGAGGTTCAGATAACAATCTGTGAGCCCCAAAATGACCCAAGGGCTCCAGCTTCCTTTGTTGTTGGCAACATTTGCACAGGCACAGGCCCGGAAGGAGAATGAATCTGGTTTAATCACCTGTCTGGCTGCTCCCTGCCACTTGAAATTTTCTGAATTGTTGCCTTGCAGCAAATAGAAATCGAAGAGCCAGACCCCCTTTCATTTATTATTAACAAACACTGAATGCCTGTGCTGAGGTCAGCATTTTGTTGGATTCCAGAGAGTCCTAGAAATCTGAGAAGTGGCCCTTTTCCTCAAGGGACTGACAACTCGAGTGATCAAAATTAATCTAAAAGAAAATTAATGCGGAGTACAGCCTGAGCAGCATGACCCAAACTATACTTGAAATGGAGGTTTAAAGGCCTCCCTTGTGGCACAGTGGGTTAAGTCTCAGCCTATGAAGCTATCCGCAGCCACTGCAGCGAGTTCGATGCCCAGCCAGGGAGCTTCTCACATGGTGCAGCAGACCTCTCCTGTCTCGCCCGCTGCTCCCCTTAGCAGTGTATTTCAGTACATATGCCTGTTCTATTGCCCACTCTGTCTCTGGTGAATCCTCTCACTCCCCACACCTCTGGCCTACACTCCAGCTTTTGTATGCATAAATAAATATATATTTAAAAAAAAACAACAACGGGAGTGTCGGCCAGGGGTGTGGGAGGTGAGCAGCTTCACCAGAGACAGAGTGGGGAGAACAGGCGGATCAACTGAAATACACTGTTGAGGGGGGCAGCAGGCAAGACAGGAGAGATCTGCTGTGCCATGTGGGTCAGCTCCCTGGCCGGGGATCAAACTTGTGCTGCAGTGGCTGGTGACAGCTTGGCAGTGTTGAGACTTTAACCCCTGTGCCACCACGAGGCCCCCAAACAAAAGGCGTTTTCATGGAGAATAATCTCCTACTTTTCCCCAAAGTTGATTTGCCTGTTCTGCTCCCCACTCTGTCTCTGGCGAATCCTCTCACCACACCACACCTCTGGCCTACAGCCCAGTTCTTGTATGCGTAAATAAATCTTTAAAAAATGGAGGTTTAAAAATACATGCCTTTCAGAAAAGGTCCTTAGCAGGTTTGTTGATTCCCTCGCTGAGTGGTATCAGGAAGAATGGAGACCTTGACCTGATGAGTCTGAGCAGTGCTGGGCTCCAGGCCCTTCTGGAGTCTTTCCCAGGTGGTGGAAGTTCTGTGTAAAGAGCCCGGAGACTTAGGGCTATTCTTTGCCACCACTGTTTGAGTGATTTGCACTCTTTTCTTCCATTCTTTATTTGTCATTTCTGTAGTTTTAGTGAGGATAGTAGTGCTCAGCGATCACATCCATTGTCACTCTAACACACTTATCTGCCTCAAGTTGCTGGAGTTGAGGGTGTGGAGGCCTACTTGAGAGTTCAGTATTTTGTGCAAGGTGCGTTGGAACTGAGGCGCTATGCAGGGGCGTGGTGATTTGTGACAGCCACATAGTGTGGCCCCACTGGGAAGCCTTTTCCTGAGGTTTTCCTCATGTAGCCTCACCCACCAGTATCCCCACCCAGTCACCATGCTGGGGTCACAGGAGCACTGGGAGCAGGAAAACACTCTGTCCTTCTTTCCAGAAGTTTTGCCCGCTCCCTCTCTCCTGCCCCTGCATCTGCCTTTTCACCTGACCAATGTTGAAAAAGAATTTAAGATGTGATTGCTGTGGAGCGGCTGTTAGCACCTGAAAGCTGTTAGCCCCACCTCCCCTTTCCCCTGCTGGCCCCTCTCTCCTCTCCTCATGAACTGCAGTTGGGAAGATGGGGTACCAGCAGCTGCTTGTCTTTGAAGGGTTTCTAATTGGAACAAATGTGCAAGAAGCTATGTCCCAAGAAGGAAATGAGAAAGTCAGAGAGGGCTATTTCTTGGCTCTCTTACTGCTGACTTGAGATCCCTGTGTGGACTTTGTTTATAGACTAGGTATGCACATTTAAACAAAGTCAGTGTATTTGCCTGGAGACATTTATTTTCTGCCACCTTACGAGGAAGAAGTGACACCTGGGTCACCCGTGCAACTCTGTCTTCTCTCTAGATGGTGGCAGATGTGGCTTGCCATGTGGTCTTGGGGGCTCAGGGTCCTGCGTTCTGCTTCAGGAATCCTTTTCCTGATCTGCAGCCCTTTCTTTTGTTTACTCTGAAGGAAGAGATGAGTGCACAATACCAAAGTCCATAGCTCTAATCTTTAACATCTGTGAAAAGGAACCTTGTTTCTTTTTTTTGTATATGTATTTTTATGTCATTTTTTGGTATATGTATTTTTTATGTCGTTGTTCATTTTTGTACAATGTTTGATTTCTTCTCTCAGGTGTAATCCCCGTAGAACTCCCACCACCAAGTCACCTCTCAACCATTACCATAGTCTCTTTGCTCTTCCCCTCCCTGGTCTAATCCCTCTCCTTCCCTCTCCCCTGCTGAATGTCTCAGATTTATCTTTTGCCTCCTAGTTTTTGTTTTTGTTTTGATTTTTCCTCATTCCTTTTTTGAGGAATCTTGTTTCTAAATGCCTTTGTTTAAACATTATTTCCTAAGCTGCTGTGAGGCAATTGGGTGAGAAATGCAGCAAATCCTGAAGACCCTTATATTGGTGGTAGAATCTTTGCTTCTCATGAGCGAAGATAAACTTCATTCTGCTGAGAGTGATATTGACATACTGATTATTACCTGTGGTCTCCAAATTCCTCCTTTTTATCTGATGCGTTGGTAACAAGGTCTTAGGTATGTTTTGCTTATAAGCTTCTTTCTTGAAAAAATTGGCCGTATCGGTCAGTATCACCAGCTTAAACTCGGGCCCTCAACTCGCTGGAATCTAATAGCCTGTGTGGTTTCTCTGTAAGCCCCCCAAACCTGCCTGGGTCTCCCTCTGCTGCCTTTGATGGATTCATTTACTGACTTCAGAAAGGGGTGGGCGGGGTGTAAGTGTTGCCTCTTGGCCCCAAGTACCACCGTGGGGCAGCCATGGAATCTCTGACCCTGACCATCCCCTTTCAGACATTAAATTCTACATCCAGTGAGACTCTGCAACAGTGACCTGCAGTAAATGTCACGTGGACATTCCACTTGTACTGCGTCACCTCCCAAACTGAATTCTTCCTGTTGCTTCCTGAACTGTCCCTCCTGCTGTGCTCCTGACCCTCTTGCTCAGGAGCCCAGGCGAGGGACTGGAGGGCCGAACTCACTCCTCCCTGTCACCTCTTGCGTCTAGTCTGCCATCCTTGTCCTCCTGCTGATGTCTTTCCATCCCGCTCCCCTGTGTGGGCCACCACCCTCCTCACTGACGCTTTTAGTCCCCTTTGATGCTCCTCTAATTCTGCCTCACACTTCTTCCTAGACAGATCTATGACCTCTTTCTTTTGATTGCTTCTTGTCACCTCCCAGGAAGGTCCCGATCCCTTGCAGTCACCTGTGTGGCTCTCCTTAACCTGGTTCCTGACCTGGTTCCTTCAGCACCCCCAGTCCTGTCTTGCATCATACTGTCATTCCAGGCACCAGCTGCTATTCTGTCCCTTTAGGATCCTGAATGTATTTTTCTGTGTACCTGAAACATCATTCCCATCTTTCCTCACCTGACTCATTCTTACTTCAAATTCAGCATGGGGGTCATCTCCAGGCTTTCTCTAACTCCTGCACCACTCCCCATGTATCTACTCTTGTTTCTCAAGCCCAGCCCCTACCATGCTAGATTGAAATCATCTGTTTTTATGCTTGTCTCTTCATTTATATTCTGAGTACTGTCTTACTCATTTCTGCATTCTTGGTAGATGTTCGATAAATTGTTTAATCTGAATCAATCATTTTTTGCCAACTTTGTTTGTCAGAATTAATAGGAAATTGTCAGCTCTTTCCTTTGACCCTTGGGGACTTGGGTAGACTTCGAGAAAGGCAGCCTGGGTGGAAGTGACCTCTGTAAAGCAGTGCTTCAGCACTTTACCTGACTGGTATCAGTAGGGTGTCAGTAGTTGGAACATCTTGGGGAAGCAAATGGAGAGCCCCCCTGGATCCTCATCCCAAAGAAACAGTGTCCCGGTCCGGGGCCTGAGTCACATGTGGGGGAAACTGAGAGAGCGATGTCCTTCCTGAATTCAAGGCCCCCTCTGCCTCTTGAGTGAAGCCCAGGCTGGTTTGGTGGCTCTCTGGTGGTGGTGTGTTAAGGCTTGGGCTCTCAGTTTACTGGGATTGGTTTCAGCCAGTTCTGGGACTTTTGTGGCCTTTTTAGCCATCTGTGTGGTGAGCTAGAAAAGTGAGAGAACCTGGAACAGGGTGTTAAACTGCAAGGGTGAAGAAGGTACATTAGCAAAGTAGTGGGAGTTAGCCAGGAAAGAGCAAATTAGGGCAGAGGCCCAGGACAGTGGGTTGTGTTTGTTGCTGGGGAGGTTGGGGTGAGGGGAGATCAACCCCTGCAGCAGATGTAGGGGACCAGGAAAGAGATCAGTGAGTAAGGCTTTGGAGAAGTAGCTTCCTGAGCCTTGGTGGGAGATAGTGTTGGAGAGCAGACCTCCAGCACTCACACCCCCGTTTCAGAAAAGATGAGTCAGAGGAATGATTTTAACGTTAAAAAACAGGACTTCAGTTAGGATAAGGGACCCAGGCAGAGTGCGGAGGAGGGTGGGGGCAGTGATAGCTGAGCCTGGTGCATGTTCCTGGCCCTCTCTCAAGGTTGAGGAGTGGTGAAAGAATCAGACCCAGATGTCAGTCACGACCACGGAGCTCAGCTCCAGTCTTTCATCTAGACCGTCCGCTGAGCCTGGGCTCCCGGCACTCAGAAGCCAAAGCCGCCATCCTTGCCAGGGAGCCACGTTAGAATCAGGTCTGCAGGCTTAGTCAGACTGGGCTTAGTGAGGGGCGAGTGAGGGTGGGTGAGGAGGATGACTGGTGTCCCTTCAGAGGACATACGCTGATTTACCCCTCATCTCTCTGCATAGGTGTAGACGGGGCACTGCCTGCAGAGCAGGTCCTGCCAGCCTCGCCAGAGAGGATGCCCCCGTGTCCGTGATGGGCTGTGGGACAAGCAAGGTCCTTCCTGAGCCGCCCAAGGATGTCCAGCTGGATCTGGTCAAGAAGGTGGAACCCTTCAGTGGCACCAAGACTGATGTGTACAAGCACTTCATCACGGAGGTGGACAGTGTTGGCCCTCTCAAAGCGGGGTTCCCAGCCGCCAGTCAGTTTGCAAGCCCCTGTCCTGGTGCCCCCACTACTGGCCACTCAGAGCCTCCTTCAGAACCACCACGCAGGGCCAGGGTGGCTAAGTACAGGGCCAAGTTCGACCCCCGTGTGACAGCCAAGTATGACATCAAAGCTCTGATTGGCCGAGGCAGTTTCAGCAGAGTGGTCCGCGTGGAGCACCGGGCAACCCGGCAGCCATATGCCATCAAGATGATCGAGACCAAGTACCGGGAGGGGCGGGAGGTGTGTGAGTCAGAGCTGCGTGTGCTGCGCCGGGTGCGCCACGCCAACATCATCCAGCTGGTGGAGGTGTTTGAGACGCAGGAGCGTGTGTACATGGTGATGGAGCTGGCCACGGGGGGAGAGCTCTTCGACCGCATCATCGCCAAGGGTTCCTTCACTGAGCGTGATGCCACGCGGGTGCTGCAGATGGTGCTGGATGGTGTCCGGTATCTGCACGCCCTGGGCATCACACACCGAGACCTCAAGCCTGAGAATCTACTCTACTACCACCCAGGCACTGACTCCAAGATCATTATCACTGACTTCGGCTTGGCCAGCGCCCGCAAGAAGGGTGACGACTGCCTGATGAAGACCACCTGTGGCACACCTGAGTACATCGCCCCTGAGGTCCTGGTCCGCAAGCCCTACACCAACTCAGTAGATATGTGGGCGCTAGGCGTCATTGCCTACATCCTGCTCAGTGGCACCATGCCCTTTGAGGATGACAACCGTACCCGGCTATACCGGCAGATCCTCAGGGGCAAGTACAGTTACTCGGGGGAGGTGAGTCTGTCCTGTCCAAGGAGTATTGGGTGTGTATATGGGGGTGTGTGCTATAGCTCTTGATCAGGAGGATATGCTATGGGGGCCATTCTTGTGGGGGTCAGACAGGTAATGTAAAAATGATGAAATTAGATTAGTAGGGTGGGTTCCCCTTATATCCTAAATATGAGCCCTGAGACAGGGACTTGAGAGGAGATAGTTTATTCGGGTAGTGATTCCAGTAGGCACAGGTTAAGGGTGGGGAAAGTGAGGCGGAAAGGGAGAAAGCCAATAAAGGGTATGTGAAGGAGTGGACTGCCACTATGGGTCACTGGAACTTGGCCTCACTGGGGACTCGGTGAGTGACCGTGTGGAATGTGCCTCAGAATCATGCCATTGAGGGACAGGGAAGTGGGTGGTTTTTAATCTGCTGACTCCTGTGTGAGTCAGGAATTTCTTTGGGGGCGTTAAATCCTTGGCACTTCCGGGCTGTCCTGAGTGCCAGCTAGCGCTGGAGAAAGTCCTCAATCAGAGAAGAGGAGAGGCGCAGGCGCTGCACCATAGCTGCAGGTGAGCTTAGGTGGGCTGAGCGGACATGGGGCAGGGCCCCCACAGCATCTGTTCTGTGACCAGGCCCCATCTAAAGGAGCAACCGTTCATCATCTCAGCCTAGTTTTGCCATTCAGTAGTGAGGACCCCTTGCACGCAGACGTTCTACTTACAGAAAGACAAGCCAGAAAACCTGATCTTAAAGCACTGGAATCTAATTCACATATTTATGCAGTACCTTGTGCGCCGGTAAACACTAACCACTAACCTGCTGGCCAGATTCAACCAGCAATGTCTTTGGATCCACTGATAGGCCTGATACCTGAAAAAATTGGTGAGGTTTTAGCACTGCTGGGAGCTGAATGAAGGAAGGTGCAGAAAAAGTCAGAGCTGTTTGGTCCTTCGGCAGGATGCTCCTGGGATAGGTGAGGAGGTTGGCTAGGGGAAGCAGCGAGTGCTGCATGCTCGAGCTTCATCATGGTGGGCAATCTGTGAGAAAAGAATGTGCGACATTTTATGTGGGAGGGGAGTCAAGTGGAGCTTTGCTGGCCACAGGATTCTGATAAGACCATTTCCCTAGCTGCACCCAAGGGCTGCTCCCCACAGTGTTCGCCTCAGACCTTGGCCTGCCAAGGCACTGTCCATGTCTCTCCTGAACAAACTACATGGAGGTGAGGGAGGTCTGGGACCTGCTCCCTGTGTGGCCCAGATTTTCTCCCAGGCACTTGGGGCTGACCTTCTCTGGCCCCAGTCAGCTGGCCCAGGAGTCACCCACAAGCCTCACACCACTTTGCCCACTATGGCGTTCAAGGTGCTGCTGGTGCTCCAAGGTTCAAGGTGCTCCATCACTCCCTGTCAGCTTCTGGACACAGTCTGGGGTCAGCCACGGTCTTCCTTCCTGTGTGAATGGGGGCTGGCGCTCCCTAGTGGTTCCCAGGTCATGTGTCTCAAGGGAGGTATGTGGCAGGGAGGGAAGCCCTCTGCTTCAGGCTAGCTCTCTATCAGCCTCAGATGAAGGAGAAACTGAGACATTCTCCTGCTTGCCTTGAAGTTTCTCATGTTTTCTTGCTCTAAATGGATTCAACAAAACAAATGCTGACTTTCCGGGCAGCCCTGACGTTAGCAGGTCCGTCACAGTCACTGTCCTGCTCATCTGTTGGGCTGGGTGTCATCAGAATCCAGATGGTTCCGAAGACCCAGAATCTACCAAAGGCAGTGTTAAGCCAAGGCCTTGCCTGACTTGCTGTGTTCTGGGAGCTTCAGCTCCAGAAGCTCTGTAGGGTAACAGGCTGTTGAAAGTCCAGCTGGCAAAAGGAATAGCATGCTTAGCTACAGGAGGATGGGAGGTTTCCCAAAAAATTCCGACAAAGGAAAGACTCTTCAAAAGTCTGTAGATTCACTCAAGAGTTCCTGATTCTGGCAATTGTTGATCAGGCGGTTTATCTCATTGGAGCTTGCAGAGTCTTACTAACTGGCTATTGATTATCTGTGGCTGGAGAATGACAAATGAATGGGGTGGGAAATGGACTCAGGCTTCCTGCTCCTAATGTAACCACAAGACCTGGTCCTGAGAGTCTGTTTGCTGCTTTGCTGGACTCACAGGCCATGAATCTGGGACTCATGGTGGTGGTGGGGGCAGGCCGCTCTCCGGCCTTTGGCTCCACTGTCCTTCAGCTGAAACTAGAAGTATCAGTTTCCATTTCCAGAGTCAAATGTCTGGCTAGCCCAGATGGCTCCTGTCTCTTACCAGGAGTTTGGCTAACTCTGAAACAGATTCCACCACAGTGTGCAGACAGTCCTTCGTTGGAAGGGATTTGCCTTGGGTGTTTCCTGGGTGAGGAGACCTCATCATCAGGTCAGACTTTCTGGGCTGGAGACCAAGCAACTGTTTCTCTGTTCTGGTCACTGTCTACCTGTAAACGTACCTGAGGAAAACAGACTTAAAGGCCTGTTTCCCACTCCCATGAAGCTTGACACCAACTAGGAGAAAAGCTGGGAATAGGAAATGACCATAGAACGAACCCTTGGCAGGCACATGCCAACTCAGGACTTGGCATTGAGCCAGTGAGCCTGGGGAGTCTAGGTCATGGACGTTGGGGCTCTGGCCAAGTGGCTGGGTAGACCTCCTTACTTGGGACTGCGCCCTGCCCCTTCCCTCAGTGTAGCCATCAGTCTTCTGTGGGATGGTTATTTGCCCTTATGAAGGGCAAGTAAGCAAGGCCCTGCCAGAAAACCTATCTGAGAACACCCCCATTGAGGGGATGTTTCCATCTAGCTCCTTGTGCAAATGAAGGCCTGCCCAGTTTGGGCTCAGCAAGGTTTGAGGTGTGCATTCCTCACCTGATAGCGAGTCCCATGGCACCCTATTTCCCACTTTCTCCCTCTAGTAATGATGTCCCATTCACCAGGCCCTAGCCAATATATTTAGTCCCCCTTGCAGCACCCTGTCAGACTGTGGTTTGTGAACTTGAATAGAGGATTTCTTGCAGGAGGTGAGGAGGTTCAGAGAAGGGGGAGTTGCTGACCATTCTCCAGATAAACAGGAGATTATTGGGAGTAATGCAGCAGAGATTGATGAGACTAGGGTCAGGTCTGGTGTTTGTCTGGGGGAGCTTTGTAGGACCGGAGGCTACTTAATGGAATCCAAATAATAGATGCAAGAGAATCTCCTGGATTCTTGATAGTGAAGGGATACTAAGTGGGCACAGTGGGAGAACTTGCAGTCCTGGATTGGGGAGCCTGGCCTCCTGGGGATGCTTGGGGGCAGGTCAGAGCTTCTAGCGAGTAGACTCCAAATGCTATGTGTGACCTATGATTTAGGCAGATAAGGCAGAAGCCCCTGTGGCTGTGCAAAAGGAGCATCTGCTTTTCAGAACAAATTGGGAAAGGCTTGCAGGCTGCTCTCTCACCTGCAGGCTATGTGGGGTCCCACATCCCCAGATGGGCCCCAGTGGTGGAGGGAAGCACAGCAAGTGGGTCCTCCTTCAGCACCCTGCCAACAGTCCTGATACTCCAGATACTTTGGTCCCCAGCCCTGACTTCATGCCCCACCCCATTCCTCATACATTATAGACCTGAGACATTGCTGTGTTCACTCCCCTCACTAAGCTTTTGCTCAGGCTTTCCCTCTGCTCCTAATGTCAGCCTTAAAAAGTTGATCAACTTTAGGGTCTCCCTGGTGACGCAGCGGTTAAGCGCTGCATTCTGGAGTTGTCAGCAGCAGTGATGCGAGTTTGAAACCCAGCCGGGGAGAATCCCACATGGCGCGGCAGACCTCTCCTGCCTCGCCCGCTGCTCCCCTCAGCAGTGTGTTTCTGTCAGTCTGCCTGTTCTGCTCCCCGCTCCGTCTCTGGTGAATCCTTTCGCTGCCCTTGCATATGCCCTTTCGCTGTATGCATAAATAAATAAATCTTTAAAAAAAAATTGATCAACTTTAAAAAGTCCAATTCAGAGATTGCTCCCTTTAGGAATAAAGCTGTTCTCTGTTGTTGCATAGTGCCTGCAGAGTGCCAGGGATGGGGCTGAGGGCTCTGCACCCAACCTGTCTAACCTCCACAACATTCCTGCCAGGTGGGTGTCATCTTCCCATTTTACAGATGAGGAAACTGAGGCTAGTAAGGTTAAGTGGCTTGTCCATGGTCTCACAGCTAGAGGGTGACAGGGCTGGGATTTGAGTCAGGCCATCTTGGCTTCAGAGTTCTTGGCTTTTCCATCCGTACCGTCTGCTTTCCCTGACACACGCCTCAGCTTGTTGCTGGAGTCTGTTTCAGTGCTTTCTCGGACTGGTGTCTGTGGGCCTTTTTACTTCCGCAGATGATAAAGTCCTTGGGGCCAGTACCTGTGCTCTCTGCCTGTTCTGCTCCTGTGCTCTCGATACTTCTCCTGAGGGCGCCCCAGTGGTTGCTGGTGATACCCTGAGAAATGCCCAAAGGTGACTGCTGCCAGGCAGGCTGGCTGCCCCTGCTGACTGGGAGTGCTTTCTTCTTGAGGCCGGACCCCAGCAAGAAGTGGCTAGCCTGCTCAAGATGCACTTAAGAGGCTGCTGGCCAGATGTACTTAGTAGCAACTACAGGAATCTTGGCAGGAAGGGGATGCTGGGAGGAGAAGTCTGTGTCAGATGATTTTTGCCCAGTGACTAGAAGTACCAGAATGGAGAAGGCCACACATGGGTCACGTTGGAAGTGATGAGGGAACCCATCTGGCCAGGTGTGAGGACAGCCTGTGTGAGTGGGAAAGTGGTTTGAAGACACAAAGAGCCACCTTGAGAGGGAACTTCCTGCCAAGGGAGGCCCCAGGAGGACTGGGGCTTTTTTTCGAACGGAGTGACTCAGAGGGTGAGTCACCCTCTGCAGACCCATGCTCAGGGACTGTTAGGGGGCCACTAACTGGGAGATGCTGTGATTCACTTGACATGAAATGTGACGTCGCCAGCCTAATGTCACTGCTTTTGTCAAGAGTTCTATTCCGAGCGGCAGGATGGATGAAGAGGCTCTTGGGTTGATGCAGAGTGATGCCATCAGCAGCTTTGCATCTGCCGCGTTTAGCAACCTTTAATTGTCACCCTCCTCTGCTTGGGCAGTCTCTGAGCTGTGGGCGAGCCGGGGTGACTGCACCAGGAACAGGCAGGCTCAGGAAAAGGTTGTCACAGAGCATTGTTCAGGAGACCGATGTTGCTGGGCAGGGAGAGAATCCTGGTGAAGAGGAAGTCCACCTTCCAGGTCGATCTGCCACTACTCGGGGAGTGTGTTCATGGGATTTGGCTTCCCGGCGTGGGCCTCTGGACTGTGGGCTGATCATCCATTCACTTGGAGCCGGTGGCCTCACCCCACACTAGTGAGTTGGACCCTCTTGTACTTCCAGTAGCCCTGCAGTAGGATGAGTCCCAGAGCCAGAGCTGACATTTACATTCCCATGTCACTTCTCCCCAATTTCTTCAAGTACCTCCCACACTTGCCGTTTTGCCCTGGGATATTGCAGGTAAAACGAGGTGCAGAGGATGTGGCATGTCCTGGTGCTCTCCAGGTGAAGGGCGTCAGTGCTGTGGGGACTAGTTATGCAGCCTGCTTCATAGACTGTGACGGGAGCAGCTGACAAAGCAGCTCGGCCTGAAAGGCCGAGAGTCATGGGGCAACCACCTGGGGTACATAAGAGGGCTGGAAACTGCTGGGGTGTCAGGCACAGTGTGGAAGGCAGGTGGCAAGCTTCCCGGCTTGTGCATGGAGTCTGCTGGATGCTTTTTTTCTTTTTTTTAAAGATTGATTTATTTATGCATACAAGCTGGGGTACAGGCCAGAGGCGTGGGGTGGCGAGAGGGTTCACCAGAGACAGAGTGGGGAGCAGAACAGGCAGATCGACGGAAATACACTGCTGAGGGGAGCAGCGGGTGAGGCAGGAGAGGTCTGCCGCGCCATGTGGAATTCTCCCCGGCCGGGTGTCAAACTTGCATCACCACTGCTGACAGCTCCATAGTGCAGCGCTTAACCGCTGTGGCACCAAGGAAGCCCTCTGCTGGATGCTTTTAATTACTCCCTTCCGCACCACCCATGTGGATGGAAACCTGACCAGCTGACTGGCAGTTCACCACTCTTCTCTCACTGCCCTGCTCCCAGAGTCCAAGGGTGGTTTTCCTTTGTCCCAATAGCTGACAGCGCAAGAAAACACTCATTGATTTCAAATCCTTTGCTGTGAGTGATCCCTAACCCTTCTCCTTGCCTCCCTGCGCTGGCTACTGGCTGTCAAATGCTGGATGATGATGCGGGCTCTGTGCCAGGGCCCCATCAGGGCAAGCAGATGCCCCCAGCCCGTCCAGGAAGGATTGTTCCGGAAGGGCCATTCCTGTCTGACCCATGCGCCCGGTGTACAGTAGGTGTTAATCAGATGATCCTCCCTCCTTCACTTTGAGAACAGACAGTGGTAGGTCCCTGGCTGCTGCTGGGAGGTGGCGTGTGGGTGTGGTCGAAGGAGTGGGACTGGAGATGCTCTTTGGCCCCGGGGGTTGCTGACCTCCCTCGGGTTGGAGACCTCCTGGAGAAAGGCAGGGTGGCTCCCTCACTGGGGCTGGAGGCAGGTTCTAAGTGGGGAGGGACAGCAACACCTTCATGTGCCACCTCTGGGCCCCCACTCTGCTCCTGGAGTTCTGCCCGCCAGTGCCACTGCCGCCCTGACTGCACACTCCTGAGAGCAGTACCCTTGGGTGGTGCCAGAGACGACGCGCACGTCTCCCCACACTGCTGATTTGCGACTCCTATGCAAGCACCTTGCCCTGAGCCCCCATAGCACGCCTTAAACCAGGGTCAGAACCTCTTTGTCACTGTTGTCTCCCACACCAGGTCTCCTCAGGCCTCTCCAACGAAGGGGGTGAGTTATTGCTTGTTTTCTGAGTGGTTACTGGTGCACCATTGCCCCCCCCCTTCTGCTCTTCTCATTGTCTCCAGCTGGGTAGCTCTGCCTTCTCCCCGGCCCTCTTGCTTCCTCAGATTCCTCTGGGAGCCTGGGAGTGTTACTCTCATGCACATTTTGACCCCTTTGAATCTGTTGCTGGCCTCCCACACCATCTCCCTCCCACCACCAGTGAGGGGGAAGCTCCTCTCCACTCTCAGGTGGATGGGATGGTGAGAGGTGACCTGGTGAGGGGACCAGCCACCCTCCTCTGTGCCGCCCGGCCTCAGTGTGTCTGTCTTCCAGTGCAAGCATGGTGTCCAGACCTGCGCCTGCTCCAGTGTGGCCGGACTGGTTGGAAGCAGAAGGTTTAATCACCTTTGCCTCCCTATTCCTCCTGCCATCCCTTGCTCACAAGTGCCTGCCCTTAGCCAAGTCCTGTGTACCCAGGGTTCCAGGGACACAGACCTCTGAGGACAGAGGGCACAGTATGGGCGACATGCTAACAGCCACCAGGGCTCCACACTCTCCTTCAACTAGAATGGAAGAAAGTTTTGAAAAAGCCAGACTGGGCCCTGGAAACCAACTAATATCAGCCATGGAGCTGGGAGAAACCACATGCAGCAGGCTCCTAAATCCAGAACCTTCCAGGGCTGTCCCAGGACATTGTTGAAAGCAGACATGACATACCCTCATTCACCTGTTTCCACAGAAAGTACTCAGCATCCTTCCCCATTCTTGGGTGGTGCCCTACCCCAACACCAGCCCTGTCCTTCACTTCGCAGATGCTGGGCAGGGACAGATGGGGTTTAAGTCTTGTGCTGGTATTCACAACACAGCTTTCCTAACCTCAGGTTGTCATGCCTTTTCTCAGTTTTGTCTTCATTCTCTGCCTCTTTTTAAAACTCCATTGTCTTCCTTCTTTTTCTCTCTTCAGGCTCTCTGCCCCAACGTCCTTCTCTTTTCTGCTGCTCAACCCCCACCCTCCCTCTGCTGAGGCCCAGGGTGGTGGCTTCTGTCTGGTCCGGAAGCTCTGGCACCAGGATGGTGAGTGTCTTGACCAGAGGAGGGGAGGCCGGCTCCACTGTCAGTGTCCAAGTTGCTGGATGGTGCAAAACACTTTGCCTGTGGGCACAGAGGAGCAGGGTGATGCTGCCAGGACAGAACTGGCCTGGGAAGGGGCGCCTGGAGAGGCAGGGTCAGAGCAGGGTGGCTGGGCCACGTCACCTCTCGCCAGGTCCCCTCAGCAGCAACATCCTGTGTGCTGTTCTTGTCATACTAGTTGACAAGTTCTGCTCCCTGAGTAAACCTGAAGCTCTGTTTCCCAGAATTCTCTCTGCCCTTTTCTTTGCTCTCATTCAGGCCTGTAAGTGCAGGAAGGAGGCCTTCAAGGGGGGAGAGCTGGGTCTGAAAGTACATCTCAAGACAAAGCTAAGGGAAGAACTGAGTCATGGGTGCGGAGCTCAGACTTCTTCCCTCCTTCCTTCCCTTATCTGCTCTTCAATGGAGCTCCCTTCTCTGCCAGAGAACCTTCTCTAGAGTCGTCATTCACTGGAGAAGAACCCATAGAGGGCAAGAGGTCAAGTCAATTCAGATCTTAGGTGCTGTGCTTCTGTTCCTCACATGCAGCCAAGTGAGGAAAAAAGATAGGGGGCCATTTTCTTCAAATCCAGTACTTCAGAAACAGAGAGACTTTAAGAATTTCAGTGCATTTGTCTCCTTCATGTTAAGAGTGAGGAAGCTGTGCTTCCTCTAAGGTCACACAGAGAAGGTATGACTGGGACGCAGGTCCCTGGGCTTGTCTCCTAACACTCGAGTCTGTCACCAGATGCCATTCAGAAGAGAAGCTGTGCCTTTTTCCCTGTGTGAGACTGGTCAGACCTGCCTGCCAGAGGGGCCTGGGGCCAGTCCTGTCACTGAGCTGCTGCTGGAAAGAAGCAGCTTCCTCTAGGCCAGAGAGCTGGCTCCAGCCTTGGCTCCCTTGGTCCTTGGGCTCAAGGTGAGACTGCTGGTAGTACACTGGATAATTGTCTTGCCAAGGCCTCGTGACATTAGAGCAAGTGAAGGTGCTGGGGAGGAGGGAGGTGCAGTGGGCGGTTGTCTCCCTCTGAAGGGGGAGTTGGACTCCACTGCTGAGGGGTGACTTTGTTTGGTCCCACAGAAGCAGGGGCATGAGGAGGGTGAAGATGGTAAAGAAGTGCTGCCAGGAGAGGTCCCTTCCCTACCCACTGTTGGCTTCTCTGCTCTTTTTTTTTAAGATTTTTATTTATGCATGCAAGCTGGGGTACAGGCCAGAGGCATGGGCTGGCGAGCAGGTTCACCAGAGACTGAGTGGGGAGCAGAACAGGCAGATCAACAGTAATACACTGCTGAGGGGAACAGCGGGGGAGCAGGAGAGGTCTGTCACCATGTGGGAATCTCCCTGGCTGGGTGTCGAACTCGCACGCTGCTGCTGACAGCTCCACAGTGCAGCGCTTAACCGTTGCGCCACCAGGGAGGCCCCAGGCTTCTCTGCTCTTAAGACCTTAGCAGTAGGCATTCTCACTGCCAGGGCACGAGGACTGGGGGTTACAGGCCAGAGAGAAGGGTGGCCGACTTGACGGGCAGTGAGGGTTGAGGTCTTAGCCCTCCTTCCACAGCTTTTCTTTGTCCTTTTCTCAGGACTGGATGCAGTCTTCACCCACACAGTTCATGAGAGACTGGTGGGGAGGAGAGTGCAGACTGTCGCAATGCCAATGCAGCTGTCCTCTGACCCTGCAGCAGAGGAAAACCTGCGTGTCTGGAGGCAAGGCAGACCAACACTTCTGCATTCGCTTCCATGCTCTGTGCTCCCTGTCAGCCTAGAATAGGGAGCAGCTTCTGGGAGACGAGCCAGATGCTACATGGAGCCCATCCCTTCTTCTTCTTCTTTTTAAAAGTTTTGTGTAGAAGAACTGGGGTGTAAGCCAGAGGTGGGTGTGTGTGAGAGAGAGGATTCACCAGAGGCAGAGTGGGGAGCAGAACAGGCAGATCCACTGAAATACACTGCTGAGGGGAGCAGAGGGCGAGGCAGGAGAGGTCTGCTGCCCCATGTGGGAAGCTTCCTGGCCAGGGGTTGAACTGAGACCGTGGTGATGATAGTGCTGATACTTAACCCCTGGGCCACCAGGGAGGCCCCATCCCTTCTGTCAGCCACCTGAGACTCGTGTCCTTTACTCAGAACTGGCAGTTAAAGCTGGGGAAACCAAAGGATGTGACTTTAGTCATTTTCCTTTTTCTCCTGCCCAGATTGCTTTCAGGCCAGTCTCTCGTAGTCACAGACAGACTCAAGTGGCTCCAGAGACCGTGGCACATTAGGAAAACAGGTGGATGGGTCTATGAGTATGGAACTTTCTTAGGAGATACTGCATTGAGCTTGGCTGCAATCATGGCCCTGGGAGAGAGCCTTGGTGTTTGTTTCTTGAGCTCCGTTGGAGACCTCAGCAGGGCTCCCAAGAGCTCCCGTTCTGAAAGGCCACCTGAGTGGACCCTGTGAGGACTGCCTGCCTGTGTTTGGCCTGCCTGACTTCCTTTGCCAAGTCCTCCGTGTGTGAGGGTTAGACTGTCAGGTTAGGATGGCTCGAGCCACATTGGCACGGGGCACTCCCCTGACCCAGCAGCTCCTAGTTCTTCAAAGATGGGGGGTGGGGACCTGTCGGCGAGTCTGGGCTAGACCTCAGACAAATGAGTCCATCAGCATTCTGCACACTGCGGTAATTGGAGAGGCGAGCCTCTGGGGGAGCAGGAGGGTGGATCAATCTGGCTTGCATTGGTACTAACAGGCCAGCCGCTCAACCAGCAGCAGGGATCAATGCTTGCTGGGAGCCTGTGCCACTCTGCAGATGGAGATGGTTAAGTCACCAGGCGGGTCTGTGAAAGGCCCAGCTCGGACTGCATCGGACTGGTTTGGAGCTGCAGGGGGCCTTGGTGTGCCTGTGTGTGGATGTGAAGTGGGGATGCCTGTTCCTCCTATCCATCTAGGCTCAGGTTCCTGGCTTAGGAATCCAGCCCCACTCTTTGTCCTCTGCAGAGAAGTTGCTCCCGGCTGGAGCAGGGCCAGCATCCTTGTCCCTGCCGTATTCGGGCTGGTCTGGGCTACCACCTGGGTCTTGGGGCTGTGATGTGTTCTCCACTGCTTTGCTTTTCTCGGAGGCCGTAAAAACTGCAGGCCAAAACTGGTATCCCCATGATGCAACCCTTCAGCTTTAGGTTTGCTGTGTCCATCAGTAGCCTCATTTTTATTTTTGTATTTTTAAGAATTACCCTTTGGCTGTAAGATTTTTATTTATTTTGCATAGAACTGGAGTGTAGGCCAGAGGTGCAGGGGATGAGAGAATTCACCAGAGACAGAGTGGGGAGCAGAACAGGCGGATCTACTGAAATACACTTCTGTGGGGAGCAGCGGGCGAGACAGGAGAGGTCTGCTGCATCATATGTGGGTCAGCTCCCTGGCTGGGGATCGAAATCAGGCCGACATGGTGGGTCTTTGTGGTGGTAGCACTGAGACTTAACCCCTAGGCTACCAGGAAGGCCTAGTAGCCCCATTTTGCCTGCTGCTTTCTACCTCAAGCAAGTGAACAGGGGCCACATGCTGTGTGTCTGTGGTTGCCCCTCCATATGTGCAGTCCATATGGCTTTCTTGAACTATGAGGCAAAGCTATGAGGACAGCTGTCTCGTCCATTCACCCTGCCTGTTGGCCTCAGTACTGGAGGAGCTGTACAGGCCTGCAGGGCACTGTGGACCAGGCTGCCTGTGTGGAGGACTGCTGCTCCCTCACCCCGCACTGCTCCCAGACAGCAAGGTATTTATGGGCCTCCCGCTGCTGCATGTTCCTGAGACCCTGATTCCCTGTCCTAAGGGCCAGCGTTTCCCCAGGAGTCACTGGGAACTGGCCCATTGGTGAGGAGGACCCTGTAA
Organism: Scalopus aquaticus; assembly: GCA_004024925.1. Taxonomy (NCBI): domain Eukaryota; kingdom Metazoa; phylum Chordata; class Mammalia; order Eulipotyphla; family Talpidae; genus Scalopus; species Scalopus aquaticus. The sequence goes on along the minus strand of PVIJ01003180.1, from coordinate 52,363 downwards.
GGTGGCTGTTAGGAAATGTAGTTTCCTGTTACTTCCAGTTCAGCTCAGTACAAGCTGAGACTTGCTCCCCAAAGGCAGCTAAGGATAACAAGTGAAGTAGACCCGCCCCTTTATCAGGACTCTGGATGAGGGTTCTCACTGTCCCCTCCCCCCACAAGGGCATGGAGGGAGTTGGAGGTCAAGGGAGCAGAATGGGGGTAGCCAGGGTTAGTGGGGTTTTTTTTTATATACTTAAAAAACAGGTTTATTAGGACAAGAAAGTGAAGGACGCTTGTACAGACACAAGTGGGCAGAAAGAGCTGCCCTGCTGAGGGGGCAGGTTTACTAAGAGAGGCCTACATGGTGCAGGTCACGGGCAGACAGGCAGGCTGCTGCTTTGTAGAAGGACAGAGTTGGTAAGGAAAGCACCTGCATAGGCACAAGCGGGCAAAGAAATGGCTGCCGCCAGGGTTAATGTTAAGTCCCTGCTGAAGGGACATGCAGCTGCCCCAAAGGTGGGCACTGAGACTTCCCCGAGTCCTCTGGTAAGTGTGTTCAAGGGTTCCCCCAAGTGATGGCTACCATGGGGTAGCACAGGCAGACCTCACCTACTGGGAAGGAGGGTGATGGCACCCTCAGCATCCCAGCTAAGCCATTGCAGCAAAGGTCCAAGCCGTCCACTTTGGGGAGCATCAGAGCCCGTACCAAAGTGTCTCTGGGGGATGCAGGGGTACAGAGCAGTGCTGCATCTGCCCTCCTTCAGCAGAGGGGCATTGCGGCTTGACCTGCCTGAGCCTCACAGCCTGCAAGCAGCTCGGAGAGGATAGCCACCGGGGGTTGTTTACTCACCAAGTGTGTATCTCTGAGCACCTCCTGTGTGCCTAGCCCCAGGCACTAGGACTGATCCAGCTCAGCACTGTCTAATGAGAACGACAAATTTGAAATTGCTGGAATAATTGCTTAGCACCAGGGACTAAGAGGGAGTCTGAACAAGCATCCTTTTTTTAAAAAAAAAATACCTATTTGTTTGTATCTTTTACGTGATTGTGAATTCCCACTACCAGTTCACCCGGCAACCATCACCATAGTCCCTGTGCTCTTCTCTCCCCCTGAATGAGCATCCTTTACCCTGTATGTGGAAGGACTCAGCCAGGTAAGGCAGCTCTGCAGGCCGAGGCTGGGAGGTGCACAGCTGCTTAGTGTGCACCTGACGCCGCCGGGCAGCCATGGGCGCATGTAGCCGAGCAGACTTTCGGGCCTCCCTGGGGACAGAATATTTTTAAATGAGGCTAGCACACAACCCTACCAGGAGCCCTTGCATGGCTGAGAGAAGCTGTGCAGACTGGAGAGTGCCCCTGAAAAAGGTCTTTGCCTAGTTCCCAGGAGCCCGCAGCCATCTCAAGTTCCCTTGAATCGCTTCCTTTTCCCCTGTGGCGGGGGGCTGAGGCTGAGGCTCGTGGCGGGGATGCCGGTGTTGCCCACCATCCCTATGTCAGTTCAGGGAGGGGGGACCTTCTCTGTGAGGACTAGGGCGTTCCCTCTGAGTGACCTGGTACGGGCATCTGAGATCGGACTCTGATGTGGCTCAGGATGTGCTGGAAGGTTTGGGTCATTTTCTTTAAGCCTTGAGTTATAGTGCTTCCGGGGCAGGTTGGTGAGTCTTGACAGGGGCTCCCTCTCTGAGCCGGGTTTGGAGTCCAGGGCACCATAGAAGTTTGTTCTTGGGGTGGGGAGGCAAGTCTCCTTATGAGATTCCTTGTCACCCAGAGAAACCTCTGCTCAGTGGCCTTGGAGGGGGAGGGGAGACCCACAGTACTCTCTGTAGCAGAGCCAGGCAGTACCTCTCTAGGGGGAGAGTGCAGGGCTGCTGGATGGACATAGTGCCATGGTGGTAGCTGTTGGCAGGGGAGGGCTGTATTGCGTCTCCTTGTGCTAACCCTTGTATTTGGCCTCTAGCCCTGGCCCAGCGTGTCCAACCTGGCCAAGGATTTCATTGACCGCCTGCTGACCGTGGACCCTGGCGCCCGTATGACTGCGCTGCAGGCCCTGAGGCACCCCTGGGTGGTGAGCATGGCAGCCTCTTCATCGATGAAGAATCTGCACCGCTCCATCTCCCAGAACCTCCTTAAACGCGCCTCCTCCCGCTGCCAGAGCACCAAATCTGCCCAGTCTACACGTTCTAGCCGCTCTACACGCTCCAACAAGTCTCGCCGAGTGCGGGAACGGGAGCTGCGGGAGCTCAACCTGCGCTACCAGCAGCAGTACAATGGCTGAGCCTTGGCCTGGTCCAGACAGCATACTCCCAGCCCGGCCACGCTCTGCCGTGCCACGTGGGCCCAGCTTCCTCTCTGGAGATTGGCCTGTATGGCTTGTGGTAGGTGAATACCTGACCCCAATCCCTTTAATCTGCCTTCAGTAACCCCCATCCTCATCCTGGGCCAGAGCCTGGTGTGAGAGTGGAGGGAGCTCAGGGTCTATGAGTCCCCTTACCTGGGAGCCCGGCCTGGCAACAGATACTCCCTTTGGTAGGTAACTGATGTGATACAGTTGGGGGAAAGAGCAGGACCTGACCTTCAATCTCCCTCAACCTTGGCTCTTCCCCTAGAGCAAAGAGAAATGTAGTGCCAGGTAGAGGGTATCCTGTGGTCCCAGGACTCTTTGGGACAGTTGCTTCTGGAAATTCCTTTTCTCTTCTTACCTTCCCCCCCGAATTCCATGGCATCCCGATCAAGATTATACTCCACCGAGAGGCCCAGGTACGTGTAAAACTTGTGCCTTGGCCAGAATCTTAATCCCTGGCAAAGTCTACACAGACCCCCACCTCTCGGTCAAGATCTGTCTTCCTTCATGGTGCCCCCAGGGACCTCTCCTGGCCCCAGAACTTGCTAGCACATTTGCTAGGGCCATGCATGATCATAGCCATTCTGGGCTGTGGCCATGTGGGTAGCAGGCTTGCTCCAGGCTCCATCCTGTCTCTGACACTGAGAGGTTTTGTGTCCACCATTCTCAGTGCCTTCTTTGCAAAGCCCACTCTTACCTCCCTCCCTTTCCCCACCCCTTGGATGCCCATTCTATTCCCCAGGTGCCTCCTTCCCAACTGTGGGGGATTAAAGTGAACCCCACTGCTGCTACCTGGGGCATGGGGGCACCTGGGCCAAGGCAGAGGACACAGGCTTCCTAGGGAAAGCTCTGTTAGGATTCCAGAGTCAGCCCCCATGCCCCCTGGCTACTGCCCATTGCCCCTTCCTTTCAGCCTGTTCCCTCTTCTGCAGCTGCATGAAGGCGCCATCTAGTGTCTGGTGTGGTATGGGCAGCCTAGAAATGACCTTACCCTTCCATCCTCAAAGGGGAAGTGGGAAGGAAGGAGCTGCTGCATTTAGGGAGGGTCCCCATGCTGCTCAGCTCTCTTCTGCTGAGCTTCTGTGCAGCAACCCCTGGAACTTAGCCATACTGTGTGACCTGCCTCTGAACCCTGAGTGCCTGGGGCACTGGCCTTCTCACAGCTGGTCTTTCCCAGTCCAGTCTGTCCCTCTTCCTTTCACAGCATTAACCTTGTAGTCTGGGTTCCACTGAATCTCAGGCTGAAAGGGGCCCCTGTGGGAGGTGGCTGGAATTGGGGGCTGCTTTCCCAGAGGCTTGAGCCAGACCATCCCCATGTCTGTGGTAGTGTCTTCCGCCTACCCCACACCATAACCCTCTACCCCCACTCCCCCACCAAACTGGGCTGGAACCCAAGTACCCTCCACTGCTGCTTTCAGTTAGTAGGAAGGAGGCAGGGCCCAGCTTTCATCTTAGCTAGACTGCAGGGGCCCCTGCCAGCAGGGAGGGTTTGGCCCTTACTTAGTGCTTCCCGGTGGGTAGCCTTGAGCCAGCCCCCCCCCTCTTTCAGTATGTGCCATCTTCAGTGGGGAACCAAGCCAAAGAGACCACTCTGGGCCAAGTCTGTTGTGCCTTATACATCCCTTCCTTCTGTCCAGTGCCCCTGGCCCAAGGCAGTGGAGACCCCAAGCCCCAAATCTCAGAATTCCTCCCACTTCCCCAAGTGCCTCTGGGAGTTTGAGAGATTTAGCTCTTGGGAATTTAGTTCCTCTCTTGCCAGGATAGGCCTGGTCTGAAGGTAGGATAGAAGGGGCTGGGAGACTTGGGCTTTTGATAGGCCTACGTGGGCCTTCATGCTGTGGACCATGGATGGAGAATGTGCAGTTATTTATTTTGTGTACTCAGTTTGTAATTGTATCCTCTACTCAATAAACAGGCTGCCCTCCTCTGGGAAGGCTGCCCATTCATTCTGACAGTCCTGGCTCCTTTCTAAGGGATTGCCCAGGAAGAGGAGGGATGGGGGCCCAGTCTGGGCATGACTGTTTTAGGAAGACCTTGACTCCTCAGCACCTGCTGTGCCAGAAGACAGAGTTCCAGGGAGTGGGACTCCCAAGAGTCTCTCCTCTCCCCTAAGGAGTATGGACAAAGAAACACCAAAGACAGAGCCTGGGATTTTTATTGGATTGAAATTGGGGGTGGGGGTGAGGGCAGCGGCTGTGGCGAGCTCAGTTGTAGGCCATGACCTGGTTGATCCATGCGCTGAACTTGCTAACGCGAGCGTACATGGCAGGGGCACGCACGTCGCAGTTGCTGGTGCCCCAGGACACGACGCCAGTAAGCACCCATGTGTTCCCCCTCAGACAGACAAGAGGGCCTCCAGAGTCACCCTGGGGGTGGGGAGAAGTCAGCGTGCATAGTGGGGTGCCACAGGATAGTGCAGAGGGTAGTACAGCTGCCGGTGCTTACCTGGCATGAGGAGGCCCCGGAGCCACCTGCACAGATCATGGAGTCGGTGATTCTGGAGCCCCAGTACTGCCGGCACTCATTCACGGTGACCAGGGGCAGAACCACCTGCTGCAGGCGTGCTGGGGTCACATTGCCTGTGGGCCAGGAGCACGTTGTTAAGCCCCCAAGGTCCCCACGACTTGCCCCCACCCCAGCTCTCACACCTAGATTTTTTGACCTACCCACACCACTGATGCGGCCCCAGCCGGTGGTGACACAAGTGAGACCTGCGGGCAGCACGTCATTTGCGGCAGCCAGGCAAACAGGTGAGACCTGTGTGGTGTACCGGGCTGGGGAGGCGAGCTTCAGCAGCGTCATGTCGTTGTTCATGGTGTTGGGGTTCCAGCTAGGGTGTGTGATGGCCTGTGGAGCCAGAAGGGACCGTGTAGTAGGATGGGGGTGGCCACGGGCCCTTAGGGTTGGGATGCTAAGGGGGCCAAGCCAAGGCATAGCCTGAATTCCACCCCTGGAGCCCAGGCCACTGGCATTGCCCATTCTTCCTTTCCGTGTCAGCATCCCAGGCATTTGGTCTGCTAAACTTAAGCAACACAGGCGCTCACCCGAGAGATGGACAGAACCTGCACAGGCTCGGCGTTGGAGGATCGGTCGTACTCGCCCAGGACAACGAAGTGGCGACCAGCGCTGCAGCGAGAATGGGGTTGGGCAACCACAAGGAGGGCAGAGCAACAGAGGGGCGTGCTGGGGAAGAGGTGGGGAGAGGTGGGCTGGGGCAGAGCAGGTGGGGAGGGAGCACTCACACAACATTGCAGTGGGCAGCAGTGACCACCCAGTTTGGGCTGATGAGGGAGCCGCCGCAGAAGTGGAAGCCGCTGCTGTCCTGTGGTCAGGAGTCAGGAGTAAGGGTGGACTTAGGCTCCAGTAGGCACAAAGCACCAGAGACACTGCCCTCCCCTCGCCCTGGGGTGCATGTACCTGCAGGGACACCTGCCAGGGCCAGGAGCCAGGCACTGCATTTTCACCGTTGACGATCCTCTGGTTGGCGTTCAGCGCGGGCTTGATGGCAGGAACACCGCAGCCTGGCCATGGGGCTAGTGAGGACCTGTTTTCCACACCCCACCCACCTCTCCCTACCTTCTGGGTGCCCCCAGACTCTGTAGCCCAGAGGTGTTGAAATGGAGGACTTGGCACTAGCCCTTCTCACCATGAGTGCCGCTTTGGCACCCATGGCCATCTCGGTTACTCCATCCACCGGCTGCCGTGTCCTGTCCACTCTCCCACCTCCATTGTTCTCTAGCTCCGTCCTACCCTCCAGCACAAGCCGCTTTGCTCCCTGATTGGATAGTCCCCTTGGGGCCTCAAAAGTCCATTCTGTACCCTTCATGCAGTCAGCGGGCTCTTTTTAAGTGGGGTCCACCTTCACATCTCAGCTCCCAGGCCTAGCTCAAGTTCCTGTCCCATTTATGAAACCAGTCCATGCCCACCTCTTGCTTTCTCCAGCCCTGGTGCTGGCCCTTTTTCCTTAGCCTACTCTGTCCGGCTTGGCCCCTTCCCTGAGCTTCTGGGCCGGTGCTAGAAGCCGTTGCTCCTAAAGCTGTTTAGTCAGGGCTCCTCAGACCTACTCACCCCAAGAGGAGCCAAAGAGGGCCAGGCTAAGGGTCAGGCTGAGCAGCAGCATTGTGGCAGATGTGAGGTCTTTGAGAACTGAACCTCGCTTTATGGGTCTCCTTGTCCTTGGGCCAAAGTTCCAGGCCTGAGACCAAACCAGCTGTGTGGACTCAGCTCCCTCCCATGCTCTCCTCAGGAGGAGGGATTCTGGGCCAAGTTTCCCCTATCCAGATCTGCACTTATCAGAGCCCAGGTGTGAGGTTCTCACCTCCCCACCCCTCAAAGCCTGGCTTCTGATTGGTTTCCCAAACTGCACCCAACTACTGGAGCATCGTGTACCCCAGACATGTTTAAATTAGGTCTATGGTGATCCCCTGGTGGCTGGGATCAAGGCAGTCTCCCAGGGTTATCAAGGATACCGGACTTCCAGAGAAGCCTGCTCAGCACCCAGGAGTGTTCCTGACTAGTGGAGGGAATGTCTAGCCAGCTCTGCTGTGGCCGGCCAGGGCCAGGTGTTTTGGCAGATACCCATTTTTTTTTTTAAAGACTTATTTATTTTTGCATACAAGAACTGGACTGTAGGCCAGAGGTGGGGGATGGTAAGAGGATTCAACAGAGACAGAGCCAGGGACAGAACAGGTGGATGATTGAAGTACGCTGCTGAGGGGAGCAGCGGGCGAGGCAGGAGAGGTCTGCTGTGCCATGTGGGAATCTCCCTGGCCAGGGATCAAACTCAATGCTGCAGTGGCTGTGGACAGATTCATAGGCTGAGACTTAACCCGTTGCATCACCAGAGAAGCCCAGGTACCCATTTTGAACAGGTGTCTTCTTAGTGGATCCTCATGAACTTGGAACAGGAATCACATTTGCTTGAAAAGATGGTGACTTCCACCAGCACATGGTCCATCTGGACCCAAACCTTCATCTGTCTGACTTTGAAGCCCATACTCTTAATGATGAGGTGCTTGGGAGGGGATTGGTGCCCAGGAAGGTAAGGTGTGAACCCTTGGTGACTGGCAGATCCTGCACAGAGTTTGCAGTGGAAGGGTGACAGCCATCTCTCAGCCTCCAGGCCTTGGTGCTTCTGTGGCCAAGCCCCTGACATCTACAGCTCATTTCTGTTGAGCTCCAGATTGAGCTTGAACCCGAAAGGAGAGACCCTTCTTAGCAAAGTTGCAATAGGTAAGTTGACTGATCTAGGGGTGAGGACTCCAATTGAATCAAGAACACATCAGTCAGAAAAATAACACTGGTCAACAGGGAGATTGTTACTGACTTAAAAAGGCCCTAATGTGTAGTATCTTGGTGTGCTGAACATGAATATAACCCTGAAAAATTTTTATTAGGCTTTGTTTTGAAGATATTTCATATAATTTATTTTATATGTTTCACCATGTAAATTTATCCAGTAGGACTGCAGCAACATCCTAAATCAGCCTAGAATGATGTAATACTGTATATCGCATTGCATAATACCATCATGCACACATCATCCAGAGTTGATTGCATCATTTTCTAATCAATGCAATACTACTGCCAGGCGGCTGCTGAAGTAAGCTGATGTCAGCAGTGCACTATAGAAAACCCTGTCAGAAAGGTTGAGCACTGAAAATATTTCAGACTTTTGCGAGACAGTTTAACCTACTGTTCCATAGAACTGTTATTATTTTATCCATTTAGGCACAATACAGAATAGTAATGCCTCGAAAGTGTGTTAATAGCATGTACAATTTCTGCTGTATTTGTGGGGACGTGACATTTGCCAACCAGAAGAAAAGTATCACTTCTCAAGTGAAGAAGGCTTATCATCTTGACTTCAGATGCAAGGTTGGTAACCAAGACAAGCCTTGGGCCCCGCATATATGCTGGGCTACATGTCCAACACAGCTTTCACAGTGGTTAAATGGCAAAAGACCGTCAATGCCGTTTGCAGTCCCCAGAGTGTGGAGAGAGCCAAGCAACCACATAAAAGACTGTTACTTCTGCTTGGTTCTTCCTCTTTCCGGTGGAATAACGAAGCAAAAGAAATCAAGAATAGTCTACCCGAACATTTCATCTGTATTGAGACCAGTTCCACATGGTGAGGGACTTCCTATTCCAGAACCTCCAGCAGAATATTCTCTTGATTCATCTGATGAGGACAAGGGTGAGCCGACCTGTTCTTCTCCTGTTCCATCAGCCTGCAGTGATCCAGATTTTCACTGTGATGCATCATCAACCCCACACAGACTAACACAGGAAGAACTAAAGGACCTGGTTCATGATTTGGACTTATCCAAGAACAAGGCAGAATTGCTAGGATCAAGACTCCAACAATGGAATCTTCTAGAAGATGTCACAATTACTTTATACCAAAAGTGCCACCAGCAGTTGGAGCCTTTCTTCAGAAAGGAAAGTACTCTGGTATTCTGTTCCGATATTGAGGGCCTCATGAATGCCTTAGCAATCACTCATGACCCACAAGAAAGGAGACTATTTCTAGACTCTTTGAAACTGAGTGTTAAGGCTGTGCTTTTGCACAGTGGAAATTGTCTTCCATCTCTTCTATTCCTGAACAGCTGTACAACAGACAAGCGAAGAAATCAAGAAGTAGTCTATGACTTGATTTTTTACAGGTATTAACCGTAGGCCTATTTCTGTTGGCATGCATTTCATGATGTAAACATCAATTAATTGCAGAATACAAAAAAAAACGAGCCAAAATTAGAATTTGACTGTCATATTCGTGTTGAGCACATACAAATTGATAGGAAATGACTAATTTAATTTCAGTAACATGACTTGTAAAAATTTGTTGACCAGTGAAGAGGAGTTAATGGTTGACTAATGATGAATGGATGGATAGATGAAAAGGTAAGTAAAACACTAATTGTAAAGTCGGGGCGGGGGTGGGGGGCGGCTACATAGGTATTGAATATAAAAATCTTTCAAGATTTATGTTTTAAAAATCTTTGTAATGAAGTGTTGGGGGTAAAGCACAACCAGGGCCCAGGGATGTCCAGGCTGGAGTCGAGCCACCCCAGAGGTTGGGCAGACTCTCCTAACAATTCTGAAGCTCCAGTGTGGCTCAGCCATTTTCTTACAGGGCAGGATGCTCCTGCCAGTACCCAGCACCCAGGCCTACCACTCAGTGGGTGCTCAGCAGCGGATTGTAGGAAAAATAGTCATGTCATTTCACGCAGGCCGTGTGGTCCCTGTCAGTCTAGAAAACTTGGAGTCAGCACCCAAGGTTCGTGTTAACTCAAGTGAGCCTGGCTATCAGAGGATTTCACAGGTAAAAGTGTTGCAGGGGTGAGGAGTGCTCTGAAAACGGGCCCTTGGAGTCAGGGAGCAGCCTCTGTCAGCACACTAGCCCTCAGTGGGGCCTACGGGGGGATGGGAGAGGGGGTTTGACTGAGAGGTGAGAGCTTTTTCCTTGGTCACTGATAAACCAAGTAAAGGCTCGGTACCTGGGGTTTGGGTTTCACCAGAGTCCCCAATGGACTGGGGACAAGAACAAGGCATGGGAGTGGTAGAGGCAGTTTCTAGAATGTGCAGTCTGGATGGGACTTTTCACCTTGAATCTGCCATGCCTACCAGGCTCTGGAAGTGTCGCTGCCTAAGGTGTTGGGTCCACAGCACTGGGGCAGGGAGGGAGTGACTCCTGTAGGGATGAATATCTTAGCTCTGCGGGCCGCTGGCCCCCCTCTACCCAAGAATAATACAGCCATCTGTCTCGGGGTTTGTATTTTCTAGGTTTATTCCCCTTGTTCCAAATTCTAAAATCTCAGCCTACTTCACTCCACCTCCATGGCCTGCACGGTTTCCTCCAGCAGCTCCAGGGGCAGCGGCGTCACTGTCTTGGATAGGACAGCTGTGGTCCCAGGGGCAAAGCGGTACTGGCCCGACCTGGAAGGGAGTAAGGATGCTTCTCAATGCGCACCTGTCACGTGGCCCGTCCCGTTCTTCCCTGTTACTGCCACCTCCTTTGTGTAGTCCCCCGTTTCCCTTGCTCCCACCTTTCTATGGGCTTTGTGGGCGAGCTCAGTGTTCTCAGCAGCTTGGCGCCGGTCCCGGTGATCACACAGGCGTCCACACTGCCTCCAGAGCCCAGGTCATTCAGGATCCCTGCAGTGATGGCTTCTACCAGCAGCCCCTGCGCAGCCTCCAGCTGTGGGGATGTGTGTGTGTGTGAGCCTGGTGGACTCTTGCTATCACCTTCAGGCTACAGCCTGGAGACCTGGTTATCCTTAACACCCAGACTGCTTGCCACTGGCTCATCCCCAAGCTCCTCTCTCCTCCTACACCGCTCTCAACCACCTTCCCCTGCCTCCCTCTGGAGAGCCTGAGCCCACTGCCCCCGCCCCACAAACTTCTGAGTCACTTTCACTAGTGGTTCTGTTTTCAGTGTTCTGTCCACCCACCCAATGTGGTCTTGGCTCCTGGGCACCAACTTGCTGCCTGTCTCTTTCTGGGCTTCAGGTACCTCTGAAGTAACACACACCATCTACTTCCACTCCCCACCCTCCCACAAAATCCAGATTCCACCTGTCATTTCCTCCTCCTAACCAGTCTTCTCTGAGCTTTGGTTTCTTCCAGCGCTGGCACTGACTCTGGTCTGTTGGAATAGCACCTCTCCACCCTCACACCACCGACCCCTCAATCTCCACTCTACCCTCACCGCCTCTGAGAAGCATTCCCCCACTTCACAGTAGGCCAGGGTTCCTCTGAGCTCCCCCAACTCCCGGGGGGCAGGTGTCACTGACCGTCATGTTAGGCTGGAACCGGTCCTCCAGCAGTGCCATGGCAGCATCCTGGCCGGAGCCTGCACAGAAGGGACACCTGACATCAACTGCTGCCGCCCCTTGGTGGGACAAAGGTGAGGCCAGCTTCACCAGGGTGGGACTCATGGGGAAGGGGCAGAAGCACTCACCCATGGCCGTGAAGGGAATACGGCTGTAGTAGCCGTGTGGGGACACAGTGTAGAGCTGTGGTCCTTTCACATCGACTCCGCCCACGATTAGCGACGCACCCACGTGGCCCTGGTACCTTTTCAGAGTGGAATGGTCAGTCTCCCCGCAAAGGTCAGGCCCCGCCCTCTCAGTGCCCCCAGGAGCTGAGCCACTCCCCTTCCAAGGTCAGTGCCCCTTTCATTTCCCAGTTGCTCCCCAGCGGCTGGCCTCTGCCTGTCTCTGCCTGTCTCAGGACCTGGCAGCTCTCCCCGTACTCAAGCTACCTCGCCTCAGCCCCGCCCTCCCAGCAACTGCTCCTCCCCAGGCTCATTTTAGCCCGCCCCAGCACCGGAAGAGCATCTGGCGTAGAACTCGGGTGACCGTAGCCACGCGGGGCTCGCGGCCAGTGGACAGCGCGTGTAGCTCCATGTTGGATGACACCATCTGTGTGGTCATCTCGGCGTCCGCAGCTACTCCAGCCCCACAGCAGCTGAGGATGGAAGGGAGGGTCGGTGTGGGCAAGGCTAGTATGTAAGGGGGCAGGTTTTGGGAAGAAAGCGGTGGTTCTTGGGAGGGGAACAAGCCTGGGTAATTCTCACTAGATTTTGGGGGCAATGAAGTGGATCTTCTCGCAGTTCTTTTCCACCACGACAGAGCGGTCAGTGGCCCGTGTATCAGCGCCCAGGATGACACCGTCCTGGGGAGGGGGAGGGACCTCTGAAACTCAGTGCCTACCAGCTCCCCCAGCCGCCCTTTAAAGCCCCCCAGCAGCCCTTCTAAGCCTCCCCCCAGCCTCTCTTCTAAGCCCTCCAGTCCTAACCCCCTACTCACTTGAAACACAATGCCGGCGATGGTCGTTCCGGTCTTGCGCGCACTAGGGATCCGGAGCCCCGGGATGACGTGTTCCAAGGTTGCATTTCTGGAAACACACACACACACACACACACCCTCTGACAAAAAGGGTTAAGTCTGCGAACCCAAGCCCTTTCTGGCAGCTACGCGCGCGCACACCCCCCACACACACACCCCCTCTGACAAAAAGGCCCTGACTCCCACTTCCCAAGGCCCTGACTGCCAACACATTCAACCTTCTCCCCACTGTCACCTCTGGCAGTTCTCAAAGGAGAAGCCCCCTTGGGTCTCTAGTGCTGACTTCAACATCTCTGACACCACTGCCTGGCACTCTGCGGGTTGGGGGTCGACGTTCAGAGCAGTGGGACCCACGGAGAGGCAACAGCTTTGTCCTCTGCGTGGCTCCGCGTTTGGTACTTCCTGCTTTCACTTTCATCTTTCCTTAGAAGAGGCTGACCCCTTTCTGCATCTTTTCTTTCACTTTCACCTTTGCCTTTGGACCTAAGCACGTGGAAAGCAGATGCTGTTCCTTGCTAGACTCTCCACTGCTGCTCCCAGCTCCTCTGAACAGAGGGACAAATCCTTCCCTCTGGCTATAGTTCAACTCCTCCCATTTTCAGTCTGAGCCTCTGCCTCCACCTACCCCAATTCTAGCCTCAAGACCCAGTGCCCTGAGCCTGTCAGACCTTTGGCCGAGTCTCTGCAGTTTCTTACTGGCCTCCTCACAGCATCAGGCATGACTGCCTCAGTTCTTTATCATGCTTCTTCTCTCAATACCTGCCTCCCTTTTGTTGCCTTTGCTTCCTTCCGTCCCGGTAAAGCTGTCCTCGGGTGCCTGGTTTTTTGTTGCTGTTGTTCAAGCTGGGGTACAGGCCAGAGGCAGGGGGTGGCGAGAGGGCTCACCAGAGACAGAGCGGGGAGCAGAACAGGCAGATCAGAAATACACTGCTGAGGGGAGCAGCGGGCGAGGCAGGAGATGTCTGCCGCACCATGTGGGATTCTCCCCGGCTGGGCGTCGAACCCGCATTGCGCGCTGCTGACAGCTCCACAGCGCAGCACTCAACCGCTGCGCCACCAGGGAGACCCTGTTTTTTTTTTTTTAAAGATTTGTTTTTATTTATGCATACAAGAACTGGGGTATAGGCCAGAGGTGCAAGAGGTGAGAGGACTTACCAGAGTGGGGAGCAGAACAGGTGGGTCTATTGAGATACACTGCTGAGGGAAGCAGTGGGCAAGACAGAAGAGGTCTCCTGTGCCATGTGGGTCAGCTCCCTGGCTGAGGATCGAACTCATGTCACAGTGCCTGGTGATAGCTTGATAGTGCGACTTTAACTCCTGTGCCACCAGGGAGGCCCCTCAGGTACCTCTAAGAGGTGTACTGTGGCTGTCCCCCTAGTGGCCTGCATCCTGTACTCTAACTATGGGCAAGATACCAGGATTTGCTTCACCTCTCAAAAGACTTTCTCTGGCCACATCTTTCTCCTAACTACTGCTGTCTTCTCAGCCAGCACTCTTTCATCCGGCTGCTGTACTCCCCCCTGCCCCCCAGCTTCCCTATGCTTCCCACCTGCCAATCCCTGCCCCCAGGCTACACTGTGCTAGACTAGATTGGCAGTCTGGTCATAGCTGCCCTGGCTGAGTCCTTCAGCGGCTGCTCACTGCTCTTAGGCTCAAGCCCAGATCTCTACAATGACTCAGGTTCCCCTTTTCATCCTGTCTGATCTCAGCAGAGGTGCCATCTCCTCTGAGGAGCCTTCCCTGATCCACATTCAGCCCCTTGTTGCGCCCTAAATTTTTTTCACAGACCATTTAGCTCCGTTAATTAAAACTTCATTTATGAAATTATCTAATTAGTGGCTGTTACTCAAATTCTAAATTCTTATGCTTCTGTCATCCAACATGCAAAAGACTGTATAGTGGTGGGGTCTCATTTGCTCTTTTGGGAGCTGGGGGGATACCTCACATCTTCCCCCTCAATGTACCCCCATGTACACTGGCTCCACGTACTCCCATCCTACACCTGCGTGTGCAGCTGGCTGTAGTCCCTATGCCCAGGGCAGAAGCAGGCCACCAAACCAGCTGAAGCAGGAGAATGGAGAGCCGTATACCTCCGGTACCAATTCAGCCAGCCCCAGGCTTTATTAATTTTTAATTTTTTAAAGATTTATTTATGCATACAAGCTGGGGTGCAGGCCAGAGGTGTGGGGGGTGGGGGTGAGAGGATTCACCAGAGACAGAGTGGGGAGCAGAACAGGGAGATCGACTGAAGTACACTGCTGAGGAGAGCAGTGGGCGAGGCAGGAGAGGTCTGCCACGCCATGTGGGAAGCTCCCTGGCCGGGGATTGAACTCGTACTCCAGTGGCTGTGGATAGCTTCATAGTGCTGAGACAGGTGCCAGCACCTCTTTCAGCTTGATGCGGGATATGATCGGATGCCTTGGTTGTCATCTGTGTACCTGGTGTCAGCAGGTGCTGAGACACAGTGCTGTGCCACCAGGGAGGCCCCCAATTCAGCCCCAGACTTTAGCAAAGCCCACAGTGTCTGTGCACAAAACACCAGGCCTGTGGCTGCTGACTGAGTCCTGGTATGTGGACCTTAGTGCATCCCCCTCAACCCAAAACACAGATCAGGGGTTACAGAGCAAAGGAAGGTCTTTATTCAGGGGGCAGGGGCTCTGGGCTGGCAGCTGGGGGCGGAGGGGTGCCATTGCGGTAGGTGCCCAGCAGGATGGCATTGATGTGCTCCAGTGTCTGATTGCTGAAGACCATGTTGAGGTGCTGCAGCTTGTGCAGGGGCACCAGGTGCACAGGCTGCGGCTGGTGGCCCTTCCAGCGCGCGCAGAGCTGGGTGCTGCGGGTGGCCACGGTGTCATCACCGTCCTCATAGAGCATATCCACGGGGTCCTTGTAGGGGAAGCTGTGATCGTAGATGTAGGTGCGGGGCGTGGGCCTGCCCACACCGTACAGACAGTATACTTCCACACCAGGTGCTGGGAGGCTTGCCAGCAGGTCACGTGACTGCAGCCACATGTACCAGCCGTCCTCAAAGTGCACGTCTGCAAAGAAGCGCTGGAAGTCACGGCCTGTGTAGTTGAAGGTGGGTGTAGAAATGAACACATGGTCCTCAGGCCATGCCTGGCTGGAGGGAAACATCCAGGGAGAGGCTGTTGTCATACGCTGCTCCTCTTTCAGCTTGATGCGGGACATGATCGGGATGCCTTGGTTGTCACCTGTGCACAAGCAGCAAAGTGGGGCAGGGGACCCAAATGCGGCTCCCGGCCCAAGTTCTGCCGGATGCTCAAGTTTGCCCCTGCCCAATCCAGGCAGCAATTCCAAGCCACAGGCTAGAGCAGGCCTGGCACTCAGCAGATGCTCATGTGCTTATCAAGTGAATAGCCCTGATGGCACCTCTGTGGGGCTGAGCTGTAGAGACGCCAGAAGGAAAGTGGCGGGGGGTTTCCAGAGGATGGTGTGTGTGGGGGTAGTGGAGGTGGTGCTGGCAGCTATACCTCAGGTAGCGTCTGGCAGCCCTTGGGGCCTGTGCTGCTAGGGGATCAGAGCTGTTTTCTGGGAAGGGTGAAATGGGACTGTGTCTGTGACTGCCACTCGCTGATGCAGTCTGATGAGTGTCGCCCTCACTAGACCCTGAGCTCCTATGCAAAGGCCAAGTCTGGCTGTGCCCAGGACACAAGGGTGCTCAGCAGGCGATCGCTGTACCATTCTTCAGGCTGGCAGGGTCTGGCCTTGCCTGTGGTGGCTCTGTTCTCACTAAGGCAGATCTCGAGGGAAAGGGGATGCTGGGAATAGAGCTTAACTGACACCTGGGTAGGCAGGCCCAGAAGCCACAAGAAGTGGGGCAATGAGTCAGATTTCTGGGATTCACTTCCTCTTTGCCATCACTGAGACAGCCTGTGGGAGGAGCTACACTAATGGTCTAGGCCAGGCTCACCGCACTTGGGTAGGCCAGTGCCAGAAGCTGCAACCTGGGGTTATGGAAACATCCCCCAGCCTGGCACTGTGAGCAGAGCAAGAGTGGGAGCAGACCCACTGTCAGCTCATTTCACCTCCCACTCCTGACGGGGCACAGGTGATCAGAGGCCTCTTACCTGAGGTTAAGACCAGCATGGATTTGATGGAGCCACCCCAGGGAGCTCCGAGAGAGATGAAGCCATCGATGAAGTGGTCCTTCCAGGTCTGGGGCTGGCGCAGTAAGAAGTAGAGCAAGTGCAGGCAGCCAAGGCTATGCCCAATGAGGAAGACAGGTTTCCCATAAGCGGCGTGCATCTCCTCCACCAGCCGCGCGAGCTTACTGTGGTACTCCTCCTGCTGGCCTGTGGCGGGCGAGGGAGTGGGGTCAGTGCCATTGAGGTCAGATGCCACCCGCCCTGCTCCAAGCCCATCATCCACTGAGACACTTACTAGGCTCCAGCCGCCAGTCATAGGGCGCGGCCCGCACCGTCTCATCACGCACATACCCGTTGTTGACCAGATTCTGCACCAGTGTGTGCATGTAACCTGTGGGGAGGCAGCAGCACTGGGGGTTCTGGCCGTGGCCTCTGTGGGCCCACCACAGCCTGAAGTCCTGTCCTTTCCCCCAGTACACATACCTGCCAGCTTGTTTCGGTCCAGGTACTCCACAGAGTAGGTCTTGCCAAAGCCAGGGACACGGATCTCTACACCAGGGGCATTGGACACACGCCCAGAGCTGCGGTTGTAGATAACCCTGGGGCAAAGGGACAGTGAACCGGCCAATAGCCAAGGGTAGGGTACGGGGCAGAGGCAGAGGCGAAGCAACGGCAAGTACCTGGTGTTATCGATCCAGCAGTCGACCCCGACGGGTAGGAACATATTGAGATCCAGCCAGATGGTGAAGAAGTCCTCTGTCTTGCGATAGCACATCCAGTTCACCACATCTGGTTTATCCAGCTTGGCTTCCAGCTGATTCCCCAGGCCGCCAGGCACTGCGGGCACTAGCCTTCACTCTGGACTCCTCCCATTCCCCTGGCCAGCACCCGTCTCACCCCCCAACACTACAGTGGTCAGCCCGGCCCCTTCAGTGCCTCCCACACCTCCAGGCACTAAGCTCATGATCCTCTCTGATGGCGCCCTCCTGTGGATCCCCAGCAGCCCAAAGCCCAGGCTCTCCTCAGGCAGGGGAAGTGCAGAGACCAAGGCCACTGGCCCCTGCCCTTGCAAAGCAAACACCTAGTCTGGCTTTCCATTACTGCCAAAGTCCAAGGTGAGACCAGAAGGGAGGGGAGCTGGGCCAGTGTCGAGGGGAGGCCTCAGGCAGCCTCTCCTGCTCCGCTGCGGTGGGCTGGGCATATTGCTCTTGGAGGGGTGGGGGCTGAGGAAGGGCTGGTGGGACTTGGTCCAGGGGCCAGCAGCAGTAGCCGACCATGGCTTGTAATGAATACCCTAGTCAAGCCCTCAGGCAGGCCCGCCCCCTGCCCCCACTCCACCCTGGGACAGACAACTCAGAGACACAGGAATAGTGTGGCAGAGAAACAGGCTGATTTATCTGCAGGACAAGCATTTGGCCCCTCCAAACACTGAGGCAGGTAACAGGGCTATTGTAGGGGCAGAAGGGCTTTGGCAGGGTTTGTTACCAGGGACTGGGGCCCAGGCTCCCCAAGGTCTGGCTTGAGCGTGGGGGCTTACCGAGAATGACGGGCGGTGTGTGGTTACTGAGCTCAGCCTTGGGCGTGGTGTGCGGGGGGAAGAGCACATTGAGGAGCCAGAAGGGGGCAGCAGGGGGGAGCAGCAGCCCCAGCAGAAGCAGCCCCCACTGCCATGGGGTGCCGGGCGGCCCCATTCCAGCCCTAGTGCCTATTGCCCAATGAAGCAGTCCTGGGCTGGACTTATCTGGCGTGGGGGTGGGAGGGGCCCCAGAGCCAGTGGGAGGGGCAGCCTGGCCAATGGGGGGTGGCCAGAGATTGCCGGAAAGGGGCACAGCTTCAGGGAGCCAGCTTTGGGCTTGGGTTCAGTTCCGCCTTCTTCCCTTGGCGCCAGAGGAAACAGAGCCAGGGCAGCAGGAGGCCCAGAAGAACACAATGTTTTATTGAAAAGAGTCAGGCCTCAGCTGGCTGGCTCCATTTTGCTCAGCTTGGTGGGGATCCCTGCCCACAGAAGCCTGAGCCAGGTCTTCCTGCAGGGAGGCTGGGTCAGACCCCCCTCCCTTACTGCCTTTCCCCTTCTCTCTGGTGGTGACATCCAAACAATAAATAAGCAATAAATAGCGCTCCTGGGCTGGCTGCCTGCAAACCCCATGTTAGTCCCCACTGGTCTTTTCCAGTCAAGAGTGGGCCTTCTAGGGTGCTGATGGGGAAAGTCCCCAAGCCTCAGTGTCCTGCTGCACCTCCGATCCATTTCCATTACCAGGCCCAGGTCCAGGCTCCATGGAGACCTAGCAAAGCTGGGTCCAGGGCTGCCCGGGCATAGCAGGGCCAGCGGGTTGGGGAAGATGATGGGAGGAAGCGGTTACCCTGGACACCTCCACTCTAGGCCACACGTCTGTACTGGACTCAGGAGTAGATGGTGATGACTTCACGGCCACCGCCACGAACTAACAGCACCCGCTCGAGGCCCTCAGTCAGCACCTCCAGGAACTCCATGTCTGCAGGGCATGAGGTCAAGGCGGCAGCACCAGGACCCAGAGGCACCCAAAGAAGTTTGCCCCATCAGTCAAGGCTGAGTAACCTGGCCCTCCCAAGGCACCCAGGAACGCCTGGCCTGACGCCACACTGTCCGCCTCTCCACAAAAGGATACAGTTCTCATCGCCCTCACTGTTCTTGGGGGGGCCGGGCATGTTCAGAAGGACCAGGCGGGCGTCATGGGAGCGAGTGACAATGACTTCGTTGAGCTTCACGGCGGTGTGCATGCGCCGCACATTGGACTGGTCCCTGTGGGCAATGCTGCCGTCATGGACCCGCCCCGGCCCGCCCTTAGAGCTTATCTGCCCCCTTCCCGCCTACACCCCCAGGCCCCGACGTGGCTGGGTTCATTTTCGCTACACTCACGGCTTAATATGCACCAGCTCCCGAAAGTTGTCAGGGGCGTGGCTGGGGTCCCAGGGCTCGGCCGCCGTGTGCTTGTCCCGCGTCCATGTCATCTGGATCTTGTCGGCCCCAGCTGCAGCCTCGTCCTCCTCATCCGAGTACAGGCTCTCCAGCCGCAGGGCTGAGTGCCGGTCCTTGACCAGCTGGGCCTAAGCGCAGCCGGGAGGGTGTCTCAGTGCCAGGGAAAAGGGGGGACTGGCTGGCCTTATGGTCACTGGCCTCAGGGAAATGGGCTGACTGCCGGGCGGGTCGGGGTGAATCACTCTGACGCCCCCACTTGACTGTGTCTGCACAGCGTCCGACCCTCCCACCCACCCTGGGTCTGAGCCAAGAGGGACACTGACTTCCCGTTCTCGCTCAGTCTTCGTCAGCCGCATCTGCCGCAGCATCTGGGACCGCTGCTCCATCATCAGTGTCCGCTCGTAGGTATATGCAGAGATGTCACTGTTATGCTGGGGAGAGGGCAGGCCGTGAGCGCTGGGCGGCCTGGGGCGGGGGGCCGCAGGGCCACTCAGGGTGGGTGGCTCACCATCTCTACCACCTCCACCTCTGCCTCTAGGCGCAGGTGGTACAGGAAGATGGCCAGATCCTTCTTCATCTGAATGCTGTTGTCATCCATCTGTGCCACCGTGAAGATGCGCATCTGGCATTTCCTCCACACCTGTGGCAACAGAGCAGGCGGGTAGTTCGGGCAACCCTAGCCCCAAGGGCCTGGCCCCTCACACCAGGCCCCCCTGCCTGGCCCACCTTGTGCTGGCGCAGCAGGAAGGGCAAAAGCATGAGCATGCCGCCGTCGTGCACAATCCACCATACGTCGATGTGGCCCTTCAGGTAGCGCTCATGGTTGCTGGGGTAGAAGGCGATGTTCTTGGGCACCAGCAGGGCCAGGTGGGCAGCCGTGGTGCAGCGCACAGTGTCTAGGGAGGGGGGGCACTGCTGACTCCCAGCCCGACGCCCTCTGTTCTCTGGCTTCATCTGACCCCCGTCCCCATCCCAGGAGGCTGAGCCCCTCACACACCAATGAAAGTCTTCCAGGCACGTGGGTCCTCGCTCTGTCGCCAGCCATAGGGCCAGCCGAGCACCACGGAGTTATGCCTCATGCCGCCCAGGCCGCAAGACTGGATGAGGTGAGCCAGCCCCTCACGCACCTTGCTGGCTACCACCACCTGGCAGAAGCCCTTTACTTTCTCAATCTCCATCATGTTCTTGATTGTCTGTGGGGAACAAACCAGGGTCAGAAGGCAAGGCCTCTCCTCTTCTGGGCTCTTTCCTAAGACTTCTAGGGCAAACGACTACTTGGGGGAGGGGAGAGGGACAAGCTGCCCACCTAGAGACCATGTTTTCTAAATGGGAGGGCCATGCCCCCTTGCCCCAGCTTTTAGGTAGCAGCAGTGATGTCCACCTGGCTGGCAGGTCTGGTTCCCTTCCCCAGATGCAACCCAGGCCCCTCAAGTCCAGCTCAGACCCCCACACCGATAGCAGGTACCTGCTCAGCAGCTTGGGCCTCGCCATAGCTCTCCAAGAAGCTGCCCTGGATGACGGAACCGACAATGGTCAGACCCTTTCCAGCCTTGAGCTGGGAGGCGAAGGTGAGGAGCCGTGGGTACTTCACGTGAAGGTCCTCATCTAGCTTCAGCAGGACCAGCAGCTGCGGTCTGTGGGAGCGAGATGAGGAGACAGGGCCAGAGGTTTCCAGGGAGCGCCTCTTCTTCCCTTCTCAGCCTATGGGCCCCCAAGTTTGGATAGCAAGGACTCAGGGGCTCAACAAGCAAGAGGGGGCCCCTGGCAACCCCAGGAAGGGGCATGTGGACTAGGGAGAGGGCGCCAGCACCTCTTGACCCTCCTACCTCACAGGACTCCTTAAGAACCTCTAGGGGCCCTGGCCAGTCTGCCTGTGAACTCACCGCCAGTTCTTGGTATGCGGAGGCCCCTCTTCCAGCCGCAGCAGCGCATAGCGAGCAGCACTCAGGGACAGGCCTCGGATCCCATCACCCCACTCCTTCTCAGCCCTGCAGACACCACCAGAAGCTGATGAGCCCACGACCCCACCCTGGAATTGTGTGTGCATGTGAGGTGATGGGGCGGGGGGGCGGGCACTGAGTCACCCGGCCCCCCACCCCAGCACGCAGGGTGCCTAGCGAGGGCTGGCTCGGCTCTCCCCAACCCAGCATACGGCCCGCCCCACTCACCCTTGGTACTCGATGTACTTGTAGATCATGCCCGCGATGAGCATGGCGACCAGGGCATAGTACCAGGAGGAGACAAACATAAGGGCCAGGCAGAGGCTCATGCCCAGGAAGGAGAGTGTCCTAGGCCAGAGACAGGAAAAGCCAGAATCAGGGCCAGCCCAGGCGCGCCCTAACCTCCCGCCAACAGTATCTACTGCCCAGGAGACTCCAACGCCATTCAGACCGTGGCTCTGGCTCCCCGACAGCCCTTGGGTGAAAGGCGGGGCTGGGAGGCTCGGCTCACCAGTGATAGTACTTGAACCGCGGCCGCCAGTTGGGGGTCCTCAGCAGCGTCTGCACAGCACAGGCCAGGTTCACAAACAGGTAACACATCAGGAAGAACCTGCAGCACAGGGACGAGTCCGTGCACAGCAGGCATCGGCACCCCTGCGCGCCTCAGGCTCGGCCTAGGGCGGGATCTGCAGGATGTCAGGGCCCTGCCCTTGGGGAGCAGCGGGGCCCTCGCATCACAGTCCGCTCCCACACCCACTGCAGAGGTGTCCTCAGGGCCAGGTCTTACAAGGATGAGAAGAGCTTGCAGGCAGAGGAGGTGGGAAGAGGCTGCCAGGGGCACAGCCGGGAAACATGTGGGCAAGGAGGGTGCTGTGGGGCTCAGTGTCTACATGGCTAGATCCTCCTCAGGCCTGTGCCCTGGGTGACCAGATGGATCACAGCTGTCGTGCGTGTGGAGAAGGGGACAGGTGGGGGAGGAGGATATTCTGAGCACACTGAAGCTGACACTGGTGGGCAGGGAGAGACCAGGACATGACCCCTCTAGGGGAGACAGATGAGCTGAGGGCTGAGGAAAGGTACCAGATGCACCCTCAGCTGGCAGGAGAGGAAGAGCAGACAAGAAGGTAAGAGGGCTCAGCAGAGAGGGCATGCCAGGGGCAGGGGCTCATGAGGTGAGCCACACGACAAAGGCTGAGCTCCCTGGTTGAGGCAGTGAGGTGTCAGCACCCAGGATGACTGTAGCAAGAAGAGCTTCATGTGCACACTTATGTGTGGGTGGAGCTGGTGAACAGTGGGCGAAGGGGTATTTTGGAGAACAAAAGAGCACTGACTCTAGCAGGTCCAACTGTGGCTGTGGGGAAGGCTGCGTCAGAGAGGAAGGGGCCCTGTCAGGCCTTCGGGCTGCGTGGGGCAGTGAAGAGTAGTCCCATCGTATCCACCCATGCAAGAGGGAGCACTGGCAGAGCGAGATGTATGAGAGAGGGAGTGGGCCCCACGGGCAGAAATGAACACAGTAAGCACAGGGCCTCTGCCTCAGGGACCCCCAGAAACTGCCCGAGCAGACTCAAATGCCAGCTGATTCTAGAAGTTGAAAACAAACTGTGGAAACAGATAGATGAAGCAGTGGTGGCTTCATCAGATGCTAGGACTGGGTGCTTGGCTGTCTAGGAATGGAGGACGCTGGCTGCGTGGCTGGGGAATCTCCCGCAGAGGGATGTGGGACTGGCTGGCCTCTGTGACTCCCCCGTCAGTGCCAGGCCCACTCTAGAATGCAGGGTAGGCTGAGCCCTGTCAGGCCAACCTCCCCCCACAACCTGCCTGACATAGCTTCCAGATGCACCCACAGCAGGTTCGTGGGGAGGTGGTGTGGGCAGCCCTGACAGAGGGTGCTGAGGGTGTAAGGAGTCTTTCCCCAAACCAGCCCCCTGCCCCGGCCCCAGCTCACATGGACAGAATGGGGGCCACCATGTCGAGGGAGGCGATGAGGACGCCCAGCTCGGCGATGAGCGCTGTCAGGAGCAGGGCCCACGTTGGTTCACCATTTGCCTTCCCATGGCCAAAAACCTGCAGCACCAGATTCAGTGGGGTCAGCAAGGGGAGAAGCTGGTCCCATCTCCACTCCACAAGCCACAGCCTGGCCTCTGTGATCCCCAAGTCCCATTCTGGGGCTCAGGCCACCCCCTTCCTATCCAGGCCGGTATCACATGTCCTTTGGCCCCCACCTCTCCAGCATAGATGCTTTGGATGAGCCACGGAAAGGCCTGAGGGTTCTGGGCCCTAGCAGCTGTGCCAACAGCAGCGCAGGGCCGGGACCAGTGCACAGAGCCCCAGCAAGGCAGACAGCACACACGCCGTGCCCCCTACTTCTCTCCCCCAGTCAACGTGAGGGGCCAGGAAACCCAGTCCGCAGGGGCGCATAAAGGGCTCACCCGGAGGAAGGGGATGATGTTGTCCTTGGCGATGGCCTGCAACAAGCGTGGCGCCCCAGTGAGGCTCTGCAGGCCGGCGCCGCAGGTTGAAAAGAAGGAGCCGATGACAATGACCCAGGGTGAAGGCCAGGCCAATGTGCCCACCACCAGGTTCCTGCTGACACCGTCGCCGTACCTGCAGGGGCTGGACTCAGGCCATGGTCCACGCAAGGAGAGCCCCAGGACCCTGAGTGGGGCTGCCCAGAGTGAGGGATAGAGGGGTCAGGAAGGACGGCTGTGGTGGGCACAGTTCTGGCCCTGGCAGAAGCAGGCAGTTTATCAGCCCCTCAGTCCCAGCCCTGATCCTGTCACCATCCTCAGAGGCAAAGATCCTGGTGGGGCTAACCCACCTGGTGGCACAGACTGCCACTGGCCACCAGCAGCCTGAGGACACGTGGGGACATGTGCGTGTGCTGGCGGAGCGCATGGCCACGGGGGGTCCAGCTCACTCACTTGTCCCGCAGCACCACGCCCTCGATGCAGGCACCAAAGAGAACCACGCTGCTGAAGTCTGGGGCTGTGTCAAGGAAAGGTAGGCCTCACCACCACAGCTGCCTGCCACAGGCCTGCGTGCCCCTCACCCTGGCCGTGGTGAACAGGCTCGGCGGGATGCCTACAGCTGAGGGTTTCATGTCGTGCCATCGCTCTTCGTGTAAGCATGGATGGTGCGTTTGTGCGTGCCTGCTAGCAAACTATATTCAGGCAAGTGCCTCCTGGCCCCCTCCCCATGTAGCCCAGGCCTGGCGAAGGATACACACGAGGGAGGTTGTAACGATGGCCAGAATGGTCCCTACCGGGATGGACTTCTGGGCATCTCGGAGGTCCCCAGAGCGGTTGGAGCCGGCCATAATGCCTGCAAAAACAGACCAGACTCCCTCAGGGACTCCTCAGGAGGGGTGTGGGGCAGAGCTGGGTAGTGAGCAAGAAGGGCTCACCTGTTACAGAAGGAAAGAAGATTCCGACCAGCACGGTGAAGGACGTGGCAATATCTGCCACCACGTACAGTGGCAGGTTCTCCTTTAGGCCAAGGGCGTCTGTGGAGGGCAGCCCACGCTTCTCCACAACCTCACCCTTCTCCAGGTAGGTGCTCCACAGGTTTTCTGTGGGGGCAGCAGTGTCAACACTATAGCCCCATCTACTGCCAGGGGCTGGGGGCAGCCCAGCCAGAAGCTAGAGAGAGAGATATGGGGCTTTGGGGGTACGGAGGGGAGATTTCAGCCCTGCGGCTGCAGCATCAGTCATAGGGCCTCTCTGGCCAGAGATAACACTGTTTGGTTAGAAATGTGACAGGCAAAGGTGGCTGAGCCACCACCGGCCAGAGCCCTGCCACTGCCTGCTTCCTAGACAGAGGCCCTTTATGGCCCCTGTGAGAATAATCGCAGGCAGCATCAGGGGCTTGTGGCAGGGGAGAGAGGGGCTGCCAGGACTTTCCCGGTGCTGCTGCAGGCCTGGGACACCAGCCAAACGAGCTCTGTTCACCCGAAACCTAGCTGCCAGGAGCCAGGCTGAGAGGACACTGCTGGGCCTGGAAGGCAGCCAAACCTGCCCCCCATCCCCGAGCCTGCCACACAAGGACGGCTCTGTACTCCACTCTCCTTCCACGCTCATCCCCTGCCTCCTGTTCAGCCTCCTGTGGAGCAGGAGCAGGAGGACGGGTGGGAGGACGCACCCTGGAGCACACCAGCAGCTGCACCAGGGATGCCAGGGATCTCAGTCACATTGTTGAGCAGGAAGTAGGGGTCACACGAATCGGCGGTAAAGTTGGGGCTGAGGCAGAAGAGGCTCCACAGCCGGGTGGCCATGGTCTCATTGTCCACCACGGTTGTCTTGGCACAGATGTCAAACTGGTCCCGGGACAGGGTCCTATTGCCCAGCATGCATACCCTGTGGGGGGCAAAAGCTTAGTCACTTGCTCAGCTGCAGGCCCCTGCACCCTGCAGTCTCTCGGACTCTGCGCATCAAAGGCCTAGATGTATTTCTAGGCTACTTACGGAAACACAGGAGGGTCAAAAATAGATTTGAGGCCTCCAGCGTAGATCGAGAGGATGGAGATGATCACACAGGCCAGGAAGAGCGAGGCAAATTTGTTCACATACTTGACACCAACAAACACCACCAGGGTCATAAAGGTCAGAAAAATGGTCCCATACACCCGCATATTGTTCAGTGTGGCACTTGACGTGTCGTGCGTGCCGGTTGGATAAAAAATGGCAGCTGGTGGGGCAATGTAGGTCTGAAACAAGACAGCCAAAGAAGTGAATTCTGTCATTTTAGTTTTCTTACCAGATATGACTCTATATACGAAATGTCCAGAATATGTAAATCTGATAAAAGACAGAAAACAGATTAATGGTTGCCAAGGGCTGGGAGGAATGGAGAGTAGTGACTACTACTGCATATGGGTTTTTTTCTGGGGGATGAGGAAATGTTCTAAAATTGATTGTGGGGCCTCCCTGGTGGCGCAGCGGTTGAGCGCTGCGCTGTGGAGCTCTCGGCAGTGCGCGATGCGGGTTTGACGCCCAGCCAGGGAGAATCCCACATGGTGCGGCAGACCTCTCCTGCCTCGCCCGCTGCTCCCCTCAGCAGTGTGTTTCTGATCTGCCTGTTCTGCTTCCCACTCTCTCTCTGGTGAACCCCTCTTGCCACCCCATGCCTCTGGCCTATACCCTAGCTTGTATGTATAAATAAATAAATCTTTAAAAAATAAATAAATAAAAAAAAATAAAATTCATTGTGGGGATGACTGTAATACTCTGAATATATTAATAACCACTGAATCATATACTTTAGGTGAGTTGTGAATTGTACAGTGTGTGAATTTTACCTTAATAAAGCTATTACTTTTTTAAAAAAAGATTTATTTATGCATACAAGAGCTGGGGTATAGGCCAGAGGTGTATGTGGGGGTGAGGGGGGTGTGAGAGGGGATTCACCAGAGACAGAGTGGGGAGCAGAACAGATGGCTCCACTGAATTCCACTGCTGAGGGCAGCAGCAGGCAAGACAGGAGAGGTCTGCTGCACCATGTGGAAGCTCCCTGGCCGGGGATCGAACTTGTGTCACAGTGGCTGCCAATAGCTTCATAGTGCTGAGGCTTAACTCTCTGCGTCACCAGGGAGGGCGATGAGCCCTTTTTTTTTTTTAAAAAAAAAAATAATAGCTTTATGGGGCCTACCTGGTGGTGCAGAGGGTTAAGTCTCACTACTATGAGCTATCTGCAGCAAGGGTTCAATCCGTGGCCAGGGAGCTTCCCACATGGCGCAGCAGACTTCTCCTGTCTTGCCTGCTGCTCCCCTCAGCAGTGGATTTCAGTAGCTCCACCTGTTCTTCTCCCCACTCTGTCTCTGGTGAATCCTCTCACCACCACCCCCACACCTCTGGCCTACACCCCAGCTCTGGTATGCATAAATAAATAAATCTTTTAAAAAAAAATGGGGGGATCAAGACACAGGAGCCAACCTGAATAGGTAAACAGCCAAAATGGAACAGTTTCAGCAACAAAAGAATGAAATAAATACCCAGGAGTCCATATTGATATCAAAGCATGGTTAAATAAATAAATGAGGAAAACACAAATTTTCCTTACAGAAGAAATCCAAATAGTAACTGTAGGAGTGTGAGAAATAGAAAACAAAACAGAAAACAAACTCCCCAGAAGACTGAGAGGGCTTCAAGCTGCAGGCAGAGGATCAGCGGTAGGAAGAGTCCTCTAAACAGCTCCAACTGTCTGGATCCCCAGGGGCACACTTGTATCCTGTGCTCCCCAGTATCTGGGGTAGCTGAGTGGGGAGTGAAAGCTGAGTCAGAGCACACATGCCTCAGGGAGGGGGCACTGACCTCCAGACAGGTTCCTGTGGCTGCTCACCCTGGTTTAGAGATGACCAGAAGCTGGATCTGAGGGGCCTTGGCACAGAGCCCTGGAGGGTGACAGACTTGGCTAGTGTCCACACTGCCACTGAGCTAAACAGAGTGTACAGACCTCCTGCCATGGCTGAAATGGTGCCGGGGGTGGACAAAACATCTACGGCCAAGGTGAAGGCAGTGTGGCCCAACTGGCAGGGGGTAGGCAGGGAACTGCCTTGAACAGTCTCTATAAATTGAGGCCTCTCATTTTTTTTTAATTTATTTTTTATATAATATATATTTTTATTGTTATTTATGTCTTTTGCATTTTGCATTCCCCTTGGGTAGCCCACCACCAATTCACCCGTGATCCATGTCCATGGTCCCTTGTGTTCTTTTCTATTCCATTTTGTGCCCTTTCCCTTCCCTCCCTCCGGCTCCCTCCTCACCCCCCTCCCCCCCACTGAGTGTCTCTCTCCCACCCGGCCTCCCTATAGTCCTGTTATAAGTGAAACCATTCGATATTTTTCTCTTTCTTTCTGGCTTATTTCACTGAGTATGATCCCCTCTAATTCCATCCATGTCGCTGCAAATTGCATGTGTTTATCTTCTTTCCAGAGGCCTCTCATATTATCGTTCCCCCACCCACCCCGAGAGGCTGACCAGAGAGGAGGGGAGCATGAGCAGCACAGACCTGTGGGAAAGGGGCTATTTGGATCGGACCAGAATTGTCCAGGGCGTAGCATGACTTACCAACAAGATCTCAATGGCTCCCAAGATGTACATGGCTGCCGCAAATGTTGTTCCCAGGTAGAAGCACAGGCCCACAGCACCTCCAAATTCTGGCCCCAGTGAGCGGGAGATCATGAAATAGGAGCCCCCAGCTACAACGGAAAACAATACACAGGCCATGGCTGGTTCTTCTTCAGAGGGTCTCCACCATGACAATTCCCCACAAACACCCAGGAACACCCAAGTACCCAAGTGCAGGAATAGCTTTTCCCATTTACAGATGAGTAGAAGGGTTGGAAGGCTTGGCCAAGGCTGCACGCTTAGTAAGAGGTCAGGCAGGGTTTGGATCCCATTCCCATCTGACTCCAGCCAGACTGGCGCAGCGAAATGACTACTCTGCTGGAGCAGTGGTTAAATGGCCACTGTCCTTCCACTCCCTGCACTTAGGCCAGACCCCACAGCCTCCTCCACTGGATGTGTCCTGTCTCTGCACGCCTTACCGTCCTAAGGACTGTGCCTGCCCTTCAGACCGGGACAGAGCTGGGTCTTAACTGGTTTTTGTCCTCAGGGCCCAGCACAAGGCCTGCCGCCTGCTGAGTGACCATGGCTGACCCTCTGACCCTGACTGTGCTTCATCCAACTAACACCCCGGGTAGACTGACAGAGTCAACACTGGGTCCCAGAGCCAGCGAAAATGCAGGGGTAAGTGAGTTCAAGTTGCTGGTATATCTGCTGCTGATAAAATTTCTCTGGTGAAAAATCTGGAAACAAGGATCAAGAAACTTTAAAAAGGTTAATTCCTTTCATGCTATATTCTACCTTTCCTAAGAGAACTGCCAGGGGCAGGAACAGGGATTCATGTGCAAGACTGTTCACGACAAGATGTTCACAACAGTAGAAAAATCAGAACCCAAGAGTAGAAGAATCATCACATAAATCAGATAGTATCCTAGCAATTCTTTTTAAAAAAACAAACTACTTCAATATTTCAAAAATACATATCTCCCCCGCTCCCCAGTTATACCAAAAGACTAATCATGAAACAGGATGGTGGGGATTATGGGTGCTTTCAATTTTTGTTTCCACATTTTTCTGCATTTTAAGTCCTCATACAGTAATCATATATTGCCTTTTTTCCCCTATTACTTTATAAAACTGTCAATAAAAAAGGGGGGGGGGAATTCAGATCCAAGTGTCATCCTGACTCGGTAACTATCCAAAATGGAACAGGTTGAGCAACAAAATAATAATAGCATTGCATTATGACCCAAAGAATAAAATAAATATCCAGGAGTCCTTACTGATAAAAATGCATGGTTGAAGAAATAAATGAGGAAAATAAATGAGGTCTCTGAAAGTCAAGTTCAGTCTTACCCATGCAGAAGACTGTGCGCAGTGTCTCCCCAGTTAATTCAGTGTGGGTCAGACAACTTGGCTTGGGCCGCCAGCACACCCCATCACCCTTTTTGTCAGCCCTGGTCCCCTTTTTAAAAATACTGCTTTTCTGCTAAAACACAGAACCACAGAACACAACAGCAGCCTCCAGCTGTCAAGTCCTCCTTAGTGGTGGTAGCGTCTTTGGCGTCAGGGACTAGAACCCCTGGTTCTGGTAGGGTGTAGAGGTGAGGGGTGAGTGTGAGGGTTCCTGGGCATGTCAACATGCATTCTGGGCCCCTTCCCTCCATCAGCTCTGCAGTGGTGCTTACCCACCTGGAACCACGCCATTGGTGGCGATAGCACTCATGGAGATGGCCGTGAGCAGGGTCTGTGGAAAGGAGGGCCTGGGTGAGCGGCTCAGCGGAT
Source organism: Scalopus aquaticus (assembly GCA_004024925.1). NCBI lineage: Eukaryota > Metazoa > Chordata > Mammalia > Eulipotyphla > Talpidae > Scalopus > Scalopus aquaticus. The sequence goes on along the minus strand of PVIJ01003180.1, from coordinate 22,346 downwards.
GGGCTCTGAGGTCAATCAGGTCTCTGCCCCAGCGAGGGTACTCACGCAGCAGCAGCAGGTGAGCACGATGAGCAGGGCCTGCAGCACGCCGGCGGTGCCCACCATCCAGGTCAGCCGCAGGAAGAGGATGACCCCAAAGATATTCTGCAGGCAGGGCAGGTACACCCCCATGAGGGTGCCCATGCTGGGGGCCTATGGGGCAGGAGGAAGGGTATGCACGGAATATCAAATTCACCATGGGGCCTCCCCGGTGGCGCAGCGGTTAAGCGCTGCGCTGTGGAGCTGTCGGCAGCGGCAACACAGGTTTGACGCCCAGCCGGGGAGAATCCCACATGGCGCGGCAGACCTCTCCTGCCTCGCCCGCTGCTCCCCTCAGCAGTGTATTTCTGATCTGCCTGTTCTGCTCCCCACTCTGTCTCTGGTGAACCCTCTCGCCACCCCACGCCTCTGGCCTGTACCCCAGCTTGTATGTATAAATTAAAAAAAAAAAAAATTCACCATGGTTACTCAGCAGCCGCCTGAGTAGAGTCCTGGAGAGCTCTGGAACAGCACAAAACCTTTTTTCCCCTTGCATAGAAGAACTGGGGTAGAGACCAGAGGTGTGGAGGATGAGAGGATTCACCAGAGATGGAGCGGGGAGCAGGACAGATCAACTCAAGTACACTGCTGAGGGGAGCAGCAGGCAAGACAGGAGAGGTCTGCTGCGCCATATGTGAGTTAGCTCCCTGGCCAGGGATCAAACACAGGCCTTAGAGGTGATAGCACTGAGACTTAACCCCTCAGCCACCAAGGAGGCCCAAAACCTGATTCTTTTAAATCCCCACTTGGGAGCTTTTCAGCCTCATCTGCCCTCAAGGTACCACTCCCCTCCTTTTCTCTTTTCTGTTACACTTCCTGAAAGAGGTCTAGCATGTCTCAAGTCACTCCAGCCAAAGTCCAAGAAGCAGCCCTTGGCCCTCCCACTCTCCAACCCCCAACTCCAGTCAGGCAGACCACAATTCGTGCCCAGTCTGCCTCTCAAACTGCTCCAAGATCAGCCTGCCTTGCCTCAGCCTTAGTCCCTCCACCACAGGCAACTACGCTGGGGCAGTTGGATGGCGCCCTCTTGCACCTGCCAAGCTCTCCACCCTTCGGCCCACTCTACTGCCAGAGCAGTCTATGAAAACTAAATTTGACTTCATCATCCCTGCTGAAAACCCTCTGCAATGGCTATCCTGTAATCCACAGGGTGGGTCAAACTCCTTGGTTGGGGTCACAAAGTATGCTCCCGCGCCTTCACTGTCAGCCCCTGAGCCTGACCACACGGGTCTCTCAGTCTCTGAACCAAGGCATCTGCTAGGTTCTACCTAGGAGGGCTAGTGCCGCCTCACTGCCTGGCAAACTTTTGAGTTAAACCTTCAGGTTTAACTGTTGATTCTTCTAGGAAGTCCCCCAGGGTTGCCTTAGATGGAGTTGGTTACTCCCGCTGTATCCCCTCAGCATCTGATATCCCCTTCTATCCCAGCGGGTTACTGCAGGTCAGATTAATCATTCACTCAAATATCTGTTGGTCAACTGGGGTAGACTTGGATTTTCACTGTTCTATGGCAAATAGGCCCCGCAGGTACCAGAAGTGCTCCTGAGTTCACTGAGTGGTGCCTTAGAAGACCCCTGGCTGAGACTCAATCCCTTGTTGGAAAAACCCTGCCCAGAGTCTCCTCAGACTGCCTCAGACTGAAGGGCAGATGAGGAAGTCTAATGGGCACATCTAGGCAAGATTCTCAGCTATCTAAGGGCAGAGTCTGAAACAGAGGCAGGGCTGGCACCTTCCTGAAGAACTAAGCCCCCATGAATGCAGCCCAGAGTAGCAAGGCCCTAAGAATTTCCATGGGAGTCCCAGAAATGTCTCCTCTTATCTTGGAGCTGGGGTAAAAGAACGTGTGGCCACAGGAACTCTTCTGCAGGGCCCAGGCTTGGGGAAGGATCCGTATGCAGTGCAAGGCACCGTAGCAGGGCCTCAAACCATCCCGTCCAGTATATTTGCACAAATGTTCCCTTAAACCCTCCTGCACAGTATAGGTGACAGATACACCTCATTCGAGTTCTGTCTGAGGCTCCAGACCACCCACTAGTTAGTGGCAACAAGAGCATCCAGCCCCACCCCCATCCTAGGCTGAGTCATTCTGAGAAAAGGGCAGTGTGGGAAAGGGCAGGGCCGGAAATGCTTTCTGCATCCCCAAATAACCTCTGGCAGCCTCAGAAAGTCACCAGACCAGAAACTGAGAGGCTGCCTTGGGTCTTGGCTTGGTCAGGGGAAGGCCTTCCTAGTTTAAGCCTTCTGTTTCTGAGGGCCCTGCTCAGACCTTCCGTGAGTGAGGACCACAGCTCAGCATCCTAGAGCCCTAACTTCCTACTGACTCATTGTCATCTTAACCAAGCTCCCCCTTCCTCGATGGAGCTGGGGCACCCATATCCTTCACTAGGGCCGGGTAAGTCAGGCAGCTAAGTCAAGGCTGGACCCAAGCATCTACACAGGCTCCTCATAAGGACAAGGGACCAACCCAGGCTTCCTTTCAGCACTGTTTAGATGTGCACTAACCTTTCTTAGGGACTCTTTTGCTCACAATCACAGCTCTCTGGAAGGGGCAGCTCTTACCTAAGGTTCCTACCACCTACTGTAGAAAACACTTGGGCCTCCCTTGTGGTGCAAGGGGTTGAGTCTCAGCACTACGAAGCTATCAGCAGCCGCTGCAGCATGAGCTCGATCCCACATGGCACAGCAGACCTCTTCTGTCTCGCCCACTGCTCCCTCAGCAGTGTACTTCAGTCAATCCGCCTGTTCAGCCCCCCACTCTGTCTCTGGTGAATCCTCTCACTCCTCCCTCCCCCACCTTTGGCCGAGACCCCAGGTCTTGTATGCATAAAAAAATAAATCTTTAAAGAAAACACTCTTAAGAGACTGAACCTCCCCATCCTCACCCTTTCCTGCAGGGCTGGATAGGGATCGTCAGAGATAGGATTCTCTTTCTGAAGTCCATAAAATGTCAGCAAAATCACAAGCAGCAGGATAGGGTGGGGATAAGGTGAGATCTGTGTGACTTCAAGATCTCAGCGGTTCTCTCTGAAGAGTGGGCTGATTTGCCTCCTGGAGGGACTAAGCGAGGGGGACACATCAGCCTGTCTATCCTCTCTCTGTCCTGTCCTCACAAGCCCAAACCTCCTAAGCAAGTTTGAGGCTGGAAATCCAGCTTATGCCAACCACAAACTCCTCTGCTTACGCTGACTGCCTGCAAGAATCCAACAGCCAGCGCCAGACACAAACTGCTTGCAGATCACAGGGGCTTCCCAAACCTCAAGGAGTCAGTAGGTAGGGAGAGAGGGCTCTTGGCCTTCAACCCAAAAATATAGGGAAAAAAATCCCAGTTCTCAGTTAAACTGAGCCCCCCCCCCCACCCCCACCCCCACCCCAAGGAAGCTGAGCAAGTATGTGTCTCACCTTGAAGAAAGAGGAGAAGCTGAAGGGCTGAGGTCCTGGAGAGTGACCAGGAATGGGACCAAAAAAGGGACAGGGAAGCCCCAAGAGGTGGTATCTTGCTTCTATCACCCCACACCAACCCCACCCTGGCACTCAGGGAACCCAGGAGCTATTGGAGGGGGTGCGTGGAACCAACGCAGAGAGGGACAGAAGGTTACTCACTTGCTCCAGATCACACAGCCCTAAGGGTCAATTAGGGCACAGACTCCAAAGGTAATACCCTCATGCCCCTGGATGCAATGCCAGTGATTTGGCATTCTACAAAGCCACCTTGCCTAGCTGAAGTGGAAAGTATGGAAAGTCACCAGTTACCTAGCACCCCTGACTCTCACTCAGCGTCCTCATCTCCAAAGCAGAGCTAAAACTATCCACCTCAGAGCTTCCTTGTGAAGATGTGAGGCAAGAACCCAGGCCCACTGCTTAGCAAGATGTCTCTCACACAGTGAGGGCCAAGTAAAGTCAGTGCCACTCCCATTTTTTCTGAGAGCCTCCTTGACTCTCCACCCCCTCTGACCCCTGAGGGGGGGTCCCTTAGCCCCTTTTGAAGCTTCTTTAAACCCGAGGAATTCAAAGTCCATTTTCCATACCACCACCCCTGGCACCCACGTCTCCTGGGATGCCCCAACCACGGGGGTACTGCTAATCCATGGTGTTGAGTCCGTCTTCCCAAGTGTGGCCCTCTGCTGCCCTTGACCAGCTTACCTTGGCGGCTCTCTGGCGGGTGCCCACCCCACTCTCAGCCTCCTCATGTTCCTTGGCACCCTGCGTGAGGTTGGTGTAGCTGACAAGCTTGCCCAGGAGAGATGATACCTTTGGGCGGATGTCCAGCTCTTCCTGCAAACAGAGCCACCGGGCAATCTGGCAAAGGGCCCAGCTGGAGCCAGGCTACCTGTGTGTAGCCAGCAGCCTAGCCTCTGGCTCCATGCCAAGCCCTGAGGCGGGCCTGGGCCTGATGCCAGTTCTTGCCTGGGGAAGCCCAAGGCAGCCAACTGGGCAGGTTTGGGCGCCCCACCCAGCAATGCAGCACTTAGTTCAGCCCAGCGGCTGTGCCTTGCAGCCCCACCTTGGCTACAGTCGCCACTAGTCTATTAGTGAAAACCACCTGCCTCCAGGGCAGGGCACAGCTGGCAGACGAGAGAATGTCACACTTCATCCTGCCTGTTCTGCCTGGCCACCTCCCAGCTACAAATGGGCCTCTGGGCCTCACATCTGCACTCAACTCTCCTACAAAAAAGTCACCCTAGTCACCTCAGGGAATCAAAGAAGTCAGAACAGTGGTGTCTGCAGCAAGTGCAGTCTCTCTTCTCTGCTAGAACCCTGATCCTCTGGAATGATCCTCCCCCCACCCCATCCCCACTCCCAGATTCTAGGCCCTGTGGGTAACCCACTTTAAACCCTGAGTGGAATCCCAGCCCTTGAGCTCATCCTCAGGTGGGACCAGGTCAAGCCCTCCATGGCAGACATTTGCTGCTTTCCCAGATCCAGAAGCCTCTTGGGGCTCAAACTCCCTAGTCCCCACCTAGGTCTAAGCTTTGCTTGCTTCTGTGGTCTTTTCAACAATGTCTCTACTTGACTCTTGCCCACATTTAGTCTTTTCCTGTCTATCAGCTCCCTACTGACCACATACATAAGGAGGAAATGGTTTGGAGTAAGAAGTGAAGATGCAGGTTTTGGGGGGGCATGTGGAAATTCGGGAGCCTATGAGACCTGCATGGGGTGGCTGAATGCGTAAGTTGAACTGGAGTCTGAAAAGGATAAAATTCAAGTTCAGAGGCAGAAAATTGGGACTGTTTCTGGAGAGGAGGCCACTAAGGCTTGCAGATGGACAGGAAAGGGTTAGTGCTAGCCAGAAAGACTAGGCTTCAGTGAACTTGGGGGGGAAAGAGCTGGATGAGTAAACCAGGATAAACGAGAAAGAGTTCACAGGAGGAAGAGGAAATCGTGGACTGAGAGAAGTCCTTTGAGTGGAAGAAGAGAGGAAAGCCCGAGGTGGGAAAACTCTGTGTGGGGGTCCCCGTGCTGAAGGGCTGTGTGGAAGGTGAGTACTCCTACAAGTGGTAACAGGGTGGGGTTACAAGTGACCTCTGGGGAAGCAGTTTCAGTTCAAAGGGCCATGGGACCTGAAGCCTAGGTGCGAAGGGAGTGAGACAGACAAGGGGAAACAGAAGGAGGAGTCGAGACATAAGGAGACACAACCATCCAGCCTGCTGCTTAGCTAAGGCTTGGGTCCTGACAGGCCCCTGCCCGCCCACCTGTCTGCCACACCTGCTGCCAGGAATGGCTCCTCAGCTACCTCAAACAGTGCCAGGTTCCTGTCATAGTAGTCACTTCCTCTGGAACTCTCCAAGGAAGAAAGGAAAGGGCTGCTCTCTCTGTGGCTACCATGTCCTGTGGAGAAAAAGGGACAGAATTCCAGTTACCGGCTGTCTCTTGAGATGGGGGCCTGCTCTCCTCCTGAGGCCAGCCCAGAAAACACGTCCATGGAGCACTTTAGGGTCCAGTGTTACCAGGTTCAGTTTTCCCCTCACACCCTGCCAGTCTCCCTGGAAGACCAGAATTGGCAGTGGCCAGGCACCAAACACAGAGCACCCTTTTTTCTAGCAGAGGGCCAGGCATGAAAGGCACGTGTTAACTCCAAGGGGCGGAGCCTGTTGGGGTGTGGTATGGTCCTGGCCCACCCTCGCTCCCCTTCCGCTTTCTGGGCCCTTCTAGAATACCCAGCGTGCCAGGTGCCAAGGGCTCAGTGTCCTCAGGGCCTGCCCGGGTACTGCCTTCCAGATAGATGAAGCCACACAGGGTGCCTTCTGCTGCCATGGACGGCCGACCGCCTGCTAGCTACCCCACCATGCACCGCGCGGGGGCGTCCTATAGGGCAACCCAGGGCATGCTGGGAAGGCGGAAGTGGGCGCGAGGAAGCCTAAAGAAGCACGGGGGCGGGGTGTTGGACTAAGCTGGGGTTACTGGCCCGGGACGCTTGCTCCAGTATAGGTATGTGGCCTACTCCAGCCTCCACCTGCACCCCGGCCCTCCAGACCCCCAGCCCAGGTTAGTGGGGCAGCAACTCAGCTACAAAAGTACCTTGCAGAAAGGAGCAACACCCATCTTTTTTATAAACCCTGCCAGACGCAACTCCCAAAGCCCTGCTACTTTTTCTGGCCACCCGGCATTCAAACTCTTCCCCATTTTCTGAACTTCACGAGTTTCACTAGGTGACACACTCCACTTTGTATCAAGCAGGCAGGAGACAGCAGGTATTCCTTTCCTAGAAGTTAAGTGATTTTTTTTACCCCTCCTGACAACCTGGCAACTGTGGTACTGGCTTAGGGCTTCACAGCAATTAGGGAACTGACATTTTGGTTCAGAGGAGCCAGGTGGTGTTGGATGGCAGCGACTGTGGCAGCAGTGCTGCCCTGGTATCCAGTGATGGAGGTGGTAAGCTAAGTGTCATCACCTGCTCAGACTAATAGAGTATTCTGGCTATGTACCCACCAGGCCTGGTTTTGTGAGAACTACCCGCCAGTGGTTTTTGTTTAAATAGCCAATTCATTTCCCTTCCGTGCAGCTAAGAATGCTGAATGATGCTTCCTCCTCCATCTGATATGTGTTGCCAGCAGTATGAGACGTAAATTGCTTTCTCTGAGCCAACAATCAGTTAGCAGGTGCTGTCCTATGGAGTCTTTATTTCTGAAGAAGACTGCAAGGTAAGGCGTGATGATGACAATTTCCAGGACAAAGACAGCCTTTTTCCCCCCACACCACGTGAAAGCAGTGTAACACCTCATTTGGTAAATTAGACTAGCTTAGTGGGCCAAGTAGCTTATGGAGTGAGCTATGCCAAAAGAGTAGCCAGCCCATCCAGCAACGTTAAAGCCTTGTGAAATCACGGGATGCATGTCCTCCTCAGATTCTAGATGACACTTGCTGTGCCTTGATGCTTGCTCAGGGTCAGAATAAGGAGCTACAAGAAAAATATGATAACCCAGCAACACTGTGTGTTACAAAGACAGCCTTCAGTGAGAAACCTGGATTTTTGTGACCAAAAAGTGTTTCCCCTGAATAAGCCAGATGCTTTGTTAGAAAATGGCAGCTATAGATCACATCTTATTTATTTCTGCCTTGACTGCCAGGAATCTCCAAGGTAAATTAACTCCTTAGATGCAGTCACTATCTGCCTCATCTGAGTCCTGGCCCTTTCCTGTACATGGTTCTGACATTTCTAACAGTAGCAATCCTCTGTGGAGGCACTTTTATTGCATACCTCTCCCAATCCTTTTGTGGAAGTAGGTTGGAAATAAGTTATAAATATTCTAAACTCATATAGTGCCCCCTGCATCATTATTGCCTTGTCTGAGAAGACTACACTAGTATCCAGAAATCATAAAGCGGAGCACAGAGCAATTTCCCAAAAATGCCTCTGGATAGTCTTCCAAGACCTTGCCAGTCCTTTGTCCCATCAGTCATAACGCCAAGGCATCTCAGAGCCTTCCCAAGGGTTGCCTCAAAGGTATTCTTACAGCAACATTCCAGCAGATACTACAGACTTAGTAACAAGTAAAGTAAAGCTCAGAGAGATTCAGACGCAAGGTTATCCGTTGAGAAGGGCCAAACTTGGGTCTCAGGATCCACCAGAGCCAGGTGTAGCTCAGCTACAGGTTCCCAACTTTTACTCTGGTTCCCAATCCACCCCAGGATGCACCCAGAGATGCAGCACAAGCCTCAAACTAGAGGAGTGTATGGGGTTTGTAATTTGGCTCTTGGTGCTCAGAAAGAAGGCTGGCAGCCTGGCTTGGATCTCTGACCCTCCCTCTGTGTGACCCAGGACAACCTACTTACCCTCTGTGTACTGCCCTGGTTTCCTCTTCTATAAAGTAGAGACAGTAACTCTTCCAACTTCCCAAAAGCATCGGAAAGGGACAATCTGGTGCCAGACCCCCCAGGCCCTCCTTAGAGTTCCCCAAAGCCTCATGTAAGGGCAATTCCCATAAAACTGTGGGAATACAGGGCGGCAGAAAAGGGTGTCTAAGCAGTGACTGTGTTTGTACTGCCTTCAGCTATTCCAAAAATTTCAGGGCAGGTCTGGGCCTGCCTGCTAAACCAAAGCTGCTCAGATACCACCTGAGACCCCTGGTGACCCCCAAGCATAGACTGGGCCTGGGGGACTGTGTGTGAGGTACACATATATGTGTGTTCCTGCCAGCAGCCGTAGGACATACCTCCTGCAGCTGGGGATGCAGCCGACACTCCTGAGCCCTGTGCTCACAAGTGTCTGCTTGGAGTGCCTCTCTTAGAAACTCCCCACCCTGTCCTCAGCCCTGGGTGGGTAGTATGAGCAGACTGATCTACACCCCCTCAGAAACCTAAGATTCAGAGCCCAGGGTGGGGTGCCCCAGGAGACAGTCATGAGGCTCACTGTTTTTGTCACCCTGACCCTCTGCAGTCCCCACCAAGGATCATAATCACACTCACCAGGGCGCAGAGTGTCCCCCATACTGCAGCCACAGCCAAGGTCTGGCTGAAAAGGAGGAAAAGGAGGAGGGGGGATGGTGGGAGGAGCTGGCCCAGCCTGCTGGACTCAGCCAATGTGGCTCCAGGTCCCTCCAGTCACTGTGAGAGGCCAAGGTGGGGCCGGAGGCTCCATTCAGCTCTGCCTGCCCACTGGTCCAGGCCGATCCTGGGGATGCAGCCCAGCCCAGCTGCTGGGAAAAGCCTCCCAGGGCTGACAGGGGAACAGGGAAGCCGGCTCCTGCTGGAACAAGGCTAGGGGCAGGCAGGGCCACAAGGGTGGGGGTTGGGGGCCATGTACATGCACATGGCTGTCAGGCCTGTAAAACCCCCATGTCTAGCAGCTCTGTGCCATCTCCACACACAGCAGTGGGTGACACAAACATAAAGTCATCACCCACATCCAGCTTGGTTCAGTTCAGTGAAGTCAACATCCCAGACAGATCAGAATCAGGTCAAGATCACATGACCTGATACAGGCCATCAACACACACGTTTCCTACATGCATGTGCAGCCCCTCAGGAAGCACTGGCTATGAGAATAAGCTACCATGACTCCATCAACACCTTGTGTTACCTACAGCCACGCACTTGCACAAGCACAGTTACACCTTGCGCACACTCCAAGAGTGGGCCCTGGCCAGGCCAGCCCCTGGGGAACTCCTGGGGTAGGAGATGGAGGAGAAGAAAGGGGCAAGGAGAGAGGTAGACACCTGGGACAACGGAGGAGGGACTTCTGGCCCAGCTCTAAGGCCTAAGTTGAGAGTTAGGGTAGTAGAGGCTCACACCCTAGATTTGAATCCCTTGGGGCAAGCTATGTAACAGCACCTTTCACACCTTCCTAGATGTTACAGAACCTATCCCTGGGGCGAAATGGGGAGGACTAAACGAGTTCGTTCACGTCAAGCACCTAGACAAGCCTGGCTAGTGTTTATGCGAGTGCGCCACAGATGCCCGCTGCGCTTACAGATCTAAGCTAGGATCTACACGAGTGCACTCACAGGCAGTTAGTTACCCAAAGACCCCTCCTGCCCGCCCACCCTCCTCTCCTGCCCACCGGAGTACAAGGAGGCACAAGGGAGAGGGGAAGCGAGGGAGGGTAGAATCAGGGGCAGAGCATATATAGAGGGGCGAGGCGAGAGGCGGGTTTGGGGCAATTCACGGAATGTGAAGGGGCTGGGATCCGGGCTGCGACTTGCTCACTGCCGGAAGGGCTAGAGCTCGGGCTCGGCGCTGTTCACGCCGGGCGGCTCCGCTAGTCTGGCCTCTTTCGGCGGCCACGTCTGCAGCCCCCGCCCGCGGCCCGCAAGGGAGGAGCCGGGGCGCCGAGGGCGGCCCGACCGCGGGCGCCGGGTCTGAGAGAATAGTGCCGGCACGCGCGGAGCAGGGACTTGGCAGCGGCGGTGCTGATAAAGTAAAGCTGGCCCGCCTCGACGTGAGCTCGCAAGGGCCGGGTGTCTGATTGAGAGCGGGTCCCGCGTGGCCCACCACCCCCCTCCGCTCCCGCCAAGGCCCCCTCCGGGAGCGCCCTCACCGTCCGAGTCCTCCCGCTCGGCGCGCTCCCCGTAGTCCACCCAACTGAGCCCCTCGAGGTTGTCATAGTCGCCGCGCCGTGGCCCGTCCACCGGCACCACGGTGAAGTGAGGCATCGCGCGCCGCGCCCGCTGCCCCGGCCCGCCAGCCCCGGCTGTCCCCACCGCCCCGACCGGCGCGCCCCGCCCGCTCACATTCCTCCCCGCTGCGCTCATTTCCTCCGCCCGCCCCCCGGGCCGCCCCTCCGGGGCGGGGAGCAGGAGGGGCTCGGGATCGGCTCCTCCCTGAGGGGGGGCCCAGGCGGAGCGAAGCCCCCGGGGCGGGAGGCCCATCGGTGCCCCAAGCCCTGGGGAGGGCTAGGTTCCTCGTGGCTTTGGGTAAGGGTCCGCCCCCTCTGAGCCTCAGTTGCTGTACTGTAAAATCGGGAAATGCGCTTCCACCTCCTGGAGCTTCTCCGAGGGCTCAATGGGCTGGCCCGCGGGGTGCACTGGTTCTGGACCCTGTCCCTTACACTGGGAAGAATCGACAGGACCGGCCCAGGACTGCGGAGCCTATCCCATCCCTGCCCGGGGTCTCCAGCCATTCCTTGGGTACCCTTTCCCCATCTGCATCATCTGTCTCCCACTTCTCCGCGTGCTGGAAACCGAGCCCCTGCGATGGTTCCCGTCATTTCCCGGCGCCCCTCTCTGCAATCTTCTTGCTGGCGGTGCCGGGAGTTTCCCAGCCTCCCCCAGGACTCCCCGCTTCCTCAGTAAGAAGGACACCATCTCTCTCATCTGGTCCCACCTGCCCCCTTGGGACACTACATTAAATTCTTTAGCCACATTCCTTCGTTTTTATTTTCTCTTTTACTGCCTCACCTCCTGGGGATTCCTTTACCCTATTTGTTTACTCATTTGCTTTTAATTTTTCTTTCACTTTCTACTACACTGCTTGGATAAATTATCCAGCTGCCTTTACTTTAACATCTTTTTCTTTCTAGGGCACCCTTTCAGCTATTTGTTTCTCAGTCAGAAAATCTCAGAGCCCACGTTACTTGTCTATCCCCACTCTTCTCCCTTTTAGGGCTCAGAGAGCTTTAGAACCTAAGAAATGGTTGGAGGTGTCTGTATCTTCCCATAGACCTCAGACTTTGTGCCCTTTGACTGCCCCCAGCCACCAGCTCTGGGAGGGGGGAATCAGAGTGACTCCACCTTCTGGCTCCTTGCCCAGAGCCTGACCTCTCCTCCTTCAGGCCACCTTCAGCAGCCCACAGTAGCAGCCATCCTAATGGACTTCCTATTTAGGAGAGTCATCTTTTCTGAAGAAAAAGCCCAAGCTCCTTTCCTGGCCCATAAAGCCCTGCTCTATCTGACACCACCCACCTTTCCATTCTCCTCCCCACCCTCAACCCTTCTTTCACTTCCCCAAACTCAGGGATTTTCTGCATCACATCTGGACATTTCACAGAATGCTCTCTACCCTCTGCCCCTGCCCTCACTTACCAAATCCCTCCCTGTGGAGACATCTCACTTCAATTCTTCCCCCCAGGACTTCTCTGAGACCCACCCCTGCTCCCCTGGATTGGATCCCCTGGGGCACTTTCCCTTCAGAGTATCCACTCAGGGAGAAATGTGTTGGCAGGGATCTTTGATTCATGTTTTTTGTGCTCACTAGACTATAGACTTTATAAAGGCTGTCGCTTTACTGTTGGTCTTGTCACCTGTTATTGTCACTACCTGCCCCCAGCAAGTTTTTTTCAATACAGAATGAATATTTGCACCCATTAGTCTTTCCTAATGCTCTGTAAAGGTGCCCCATACTCCCAGCCCAACCCCATCCATGGCCTCTCTCCTCAGGGGTGGGGTCTGTTGCTGTATGGGAGATAGACCACTGTAGTCAAACATGACAACTTCAGACCCTGGGGACTCTATCACTAGGATACAATTTCATTCCTCCTCCCTCCCCCCATACCAGTGACTGTCTGAGTTTCTCATACCATCAGGTAACTCATGGACAAAAATAACCTGACAGGCTGAAAGAAAAAAGATATTGAGGAGCACAGACATTTCAGAAGAAAACATCCGGGCCTCCCTGGTGGCCTAGGAATTAAGTCTCAGCACTACCACCTCCATGGCCTGAGTTTGATCCCAGGCCCGGGAGCTGACCCACATGGCACAGCAGACCTCTCCTGTCTCGCCTGCTGCTCTTCTCAGCAGTGTGTTTCAGTAGATCTGCCTGTTCTGCTCCCCACTCTGTCTCTGGTGAATACTCTCACCCCCCACAACTCTGGCCTACACCCCAGCTCTTACTTATTTTTAAATAAATCTTAAAAAAAAATAGTGTTCTTGACAAAATGTATAAAATAATGTCTTTCACCACCGGACAATAGGCGATACAGCACTGCGACCCCAGATGAAAGGGAAACAAATGAGGTGACCACCATTATGGTTGCACGAGTTTATTTACCTAGAGATAATTCCCACACCGCAGTGTGGGAATGGGAAGAGCAAGGAGGAGCCCAGTGGTCTGGCTGAACTGGGGGAGGGAGGGCCTTTGGGAAGCCCAAAGCAGCTATAGCATGTGGACATCATGAGGCTTTCTAGGGAGAACAGGAACAAGCTGGTCCACAAATGGCTTAGAAAGCTGGGATAGGACACTGACTTGGAGTTTATGGATATGTAAATAGGCCATAAGAACAGGATAAGATACACAACCATACTAGTCATTAAATAAACTTTGTGTTGAAGAAAAAAATTCATATAGAAAAGCCCAGATACTGTAAATACAGTGCTTCTCAGAACATACTTGTCATCATGTCTTTTGGTGTGCATGTGTGCAAGCATTTCTGTGTGGTATTTGAGGGGGAAAATCACTGTCTTTGGACATATCCTCAACTTTGTTAGATGTCAGACTTTTCCCAGTGATTTTAATCAGTTTACACAGCCACAAGCAGGGTATGAGAATGCCTGTGCTCCACACACTTGCTAACATTTTGGATTGTTCATCTGTTGAATTTTGGTTATCTTTATTATGAGTTTCATTTTGCATTTCCCTAGTAAATAAGGTTGACTACCTTCTTGTATGCTCATTGGCCATTTGGATATCCTTTTTTTTAAAAAAGATTTATTTATTTATGCATACAAGAGCTGGAGTGTGGGCCAGAGGTGTGGGTAGGTGAGAGGATTCACCAGAGACAGAGTGGGGGGCAGAACAGGCAGATCTACTGAAATACACTGCTGAAGGGAGCAGTGGGCGAGGCAGGAGAGGTCTGCTGCGCCATGTGGGAAGCTCCCTGGCCGGGTATTGAACATGTGCTGCAGTGGCTCTGGACAGCTTCATAGTGCTGCGCTTAGCCCTTTGCACCACCAGGGAGGCCCTCCTCCCTAACATCTAACTCAGAAACAGACCCAACATCAAAGGCACAGGTAACAGCCATTCATAGATTTTTTTTCATTAGATTCTACAGATGCATATACATTCATCCCTATGATGAATCATTTATTTTATATAATTCTTTTTGAATCCACCAATCTGATCAAACACTGACTGATATAATACTCTGAAAGTAGAAAGACTCTAGATTTTAGACCTGTTTTAAAATGCCTGTCATCAAGACATTATAGGATTGATAATGATGAACAAATAGTTCAAACAAATGCAATGTAATTTGAAAGTAGACCCACTATATATGGGCATGACTTATAACACAGTCTCTCTTTCTAGCAATTCCAAGTCCTGTGTAAAGAAGTGAGATCTGGTTCTGCCCACCCTTGGGGATCGGGAGAGGTAAGTGCCCAAAGGTGGAAGGTCCACTATAAGCCAAGCACATGGTACCAGTTTCCTTTCCTTTTTAGTTACTTTTTCTTTTTACAACTTGATTTTCCCTTTTCATTGAAAACCAGCTTTAGAAAAAAAAAAATCAGGACATTTTTTGAAAAATCTAAAATTGTTACAAATTTTCTTGATATTTCCAGACAAGTTACTGATTATTCTATAAATGGTATGAGCTTCTTTTTTTTTTTGGTAAAGATTTATTTATTTATGCATACAAGCTGGGGTGTACGCCATAGGTGTTGCGGGTGGTGTGAGAGGTTTCACCCGAAACAGAGTGGGGAACAGAACAGGTGGATCCACTGAAACACACTGCTGAGGGGAGCTGTGGGCGAAACAAGAGAGGTTTGCTGTGCCGTGTGGGGACCTTCCTGGCAGGGTACCGAATCCATGCTGCAGTGGTTGTGGATAGCTTTAGTGCTGTGACTTAACCCATTGCACCACCAGGCCCTGGTGTGAGCTGCATTTTAAAAAGATTATTTATTTATTTATGCATATAAGAACTGGGGTGTAGGTCAGAGGTGTGGGGTAGTGAGAGGATTCACCAGAGACAGAGTGGGGAGCAGAACAGGTGGATTTACTGAAGTACATTGCTGAGGGGAGCAGCGGGCGAGGCAGGAGAGGCCTGCTGCGCCATGTGTAAAGCTCCCTGGCCGGGTACTGAACCCATGCTGCAGTGGCTATGGATAGCTTCATAGTGCTGAGACTTAACCCATTGTACCAACAGGGAGGCCCCTGGTATATGCTTCATTTTTTTTTAAAAGATTTATTATGCATAGAAGCTGGGGTGCAGGCCAGAAGTGTGGGGTGGTAAGAGGATTCACCAGAGACGAAGTAGGGAGCAGAACAGGCAGATCGACCAAAGCACACTGCTGAGGGGAGCAGCGGGCGAGGCAGGAGAGGTCTGCTGCCCCATGTGGGAATCCCCCTGGCCAGATACCGAACTCGTGCTGCAGGGGCTGCTGATAGCTTCACAGTGCTGCACTCAACCCGTTGTGCCACCAGGGAAGCCCCTGGTATGTGCTTCTTTAACAAACAAAAAATTAAGCCATCCAGAGAGAGTCTGGGAACCCACATTGTCACACCCCATGATGGGATGACACTGAAGTCCTCTGTGCTCTTCTGTGGGCTCAGGCTTTCAGCAGAAGAGTATAGTAAGATGCCCCTGCCCTTCCGGAGAGAGACAAAGCTGGAGGTGAATGGCAACCACTCACCTTAAGTACCTGGCACCAGACCACAAGACTCTTCACCAACCAAGAGCCTACGTAGCTCAGTCCCAGTCCCTCCCCATGAAGAAGAAGGACACTCATGCATTGTTCTGTGCCCAAAATATTTATTCTGAGCATCTGCTTGTGCTTGGATGACAAGGGAGACGTTGTGATATTTTGCCACAGTGATCTCTGGGGGACAAGCCAGGTCACCAGAGTCACAGGTTGATGATGAAGTAGGTGGCAATGAGGTCTAGAACAAGGTGTGGGGAGGCTGTTGAGGCTTTGGAGAGCTTCTTGGTTGGCCACTTGCTCACATGCAGGTGAGCGGACAGATGTTCACTCTGAGACTGGGTTCGGAGATGGGAGTGGCAGGACCCGCCCACCTGCCTGTCTGGAAACTCATCTTCCACAGGATTCTCCCCACTGTTTTCCTCTCTCACCTGGGGGTGGGAGTCAGTGTCAGTGGCTCCCACGGCACTGCCACAGCACCGCTTCACCTGCTCAAAACAATGAAGCAACCTTTTGCCCAGCCCAGCATACCTGTTCCACCTGTCCAAAGACGCGCAGCAGGTTTCCCCGGAGGACACCTTGAAGCTCTTCCTCACTCCAGCCACGCCTCAGCAACTCCGCTATCAGAACCGGGTAAGTGGACACGTCCTCCAGCCCCTGTGGGAACCTGTGAGGCCACCAGCCAGCCAGCTTTGGGACCTCAGCCCTGGTCCCGTTCTAGGGCCCACTATCCCACCAGCCTCAATCACATAGACGAAATCGAAAGCCACGTTCCTGAGGCTATTGGAAGCAACTTTGGAACTTCTTGGAAACTGGGCTTCTGCAGCCTCTCCCTACTGAGCGGAGAATCAGCCTGTAGCAATTTTACAGGACTGAACGTAGAGCGTGGGCAGAGGAGCACTGCCTGGGGGAGGGGAGGATGTAAGGCCTGTGGGCCACAGCGGGGAGAGGGGAGCCAAGAAACAGACCTTGGGAGTAGGGAGAGTCGGGACTCAGGATTCTGAGCTGGAAGACCAGAATCTGTGTTCAAGGACTGCAGGATGGAGAGGACCATGGGATGGAGAACAGAGACTAAAAGGCTCTGCACGCCGGCCCCAGACAAACCCCAGAGAAACACTCACCGGCCAGACCCATCATAACTTGCACCAATCCCGATGAACTCAGATCCAATGACTGTCCTGATGTGGTCAAAGTGATCTAGGGGGTGGAGGTGACTGGTGGGTAGTACTAGGCTGGACACAGGCCCTGGGCTGGCCTGGGGAAGCTCAGCAACTTCAGGCCGTAACAGTGGATGTCAAAGAGGTCCCGGCCAGTTGTGAGTTCTGAAGTGGCTAAGGCTGGCCACTGGACTTAGAGTGGACCTCAGAGCCTCCCATTTGGACTTTTTCCTGCCCAGGTGTCGCCCTTTTGCTGGGTTCCTTGAGAATCTGGTCTGGGCTCTCTCTTCTTGTCCTGTTCAGAGATGTGGGGGATGAGAGAGGTCCCGGGACTAGGAACAAAACTGAGACTCAGAGGCTAACTAGTTGCCTCTCCCAAACCCATCGGTATTGACTGTGGCCCCAGACCCGGGCAGCGGTGAAGAGCTGTGTCTGTTGCCCTGCCCCACTGCACTGCAGGCGTGGACTATAGGAGCTGTCCTGAGGGCCCCAGTGCCATAGGAGCTCACCTGCCACAGTTGATACGTCAGCAAGCAGGTTGCACTGCAGCACCCCCATGGACAGCGTCACCATCACGATGCCACCGTTCTTCTTCTGCAGGGATAAACGGACGGACACTCAGTCTGGCCTCCTGGCTTGTGCCTGTGCCCTGGGCATTCTATTAGGCCAGTGCTCAGTCTTGGCCTCAGGGCTTGGGAGAGGCTTTGCCTCTTTGCTTCTGTGGGCCCCTAGGTGGAACTAATTTGGCTTGGAGTTTCAATGATGTGGAGGGTTAATCCTCCGTGGGTCCAAGTTAAGTGAGGCCTGAATTAGTATTCTTGTTCAGAGTCAAGAATTTTTGGAGGAAGCACGCCTAGCCCTGCATTTGAGGGTCAGGGTGGCCACTCACCAGAAGCTGCAGGATGTCATCAGGAACATTCAGCAAATTGTCACACACAGCTCTGGCAGCTGAATGGGAGAAGATCACAGGAGCCTTCGACACTGTTAGGACCCGCCGCACCAAGGTGTCCGATGCGTACGACAAGTCCACCATCATGCCCAGGCGGTTCATTTCCCTTACCACCTTCTGCAGCACAGTGTATTTTAGGGGGAAAGGAAGGTTTCTGGGATGCATGTGGGTGCACCTATCTGTAGGGTGGGGTGGGGGTAGGAATCCTCACCTCACCAAAGCCTGTCAGCCCGATGACGTTGGTGTAGAAGGGGTGTTTAAATTTGGTGGCACTCTCTGCCCTGCAGGACAAACAGGGGGGACAAGCTCATGATCCATACCTTGACCATCTAGATTCTGGGGTCTCTGCAGTGCCTCTGCTCATCCATCCCTCCCACCTCCACACTAGGGTGAGGACTGGGCAGGCTGTTTACTGGGAGTGTGAGGGACTTGCTGGGGGCCCGGCTGCTCTCTGTGAACCTCTCTGTTCTCACCTCTCTGCCAGTTGCCCCACCATGTCTTCCACCATCCCATCTGGTCAGCACTGTGCTCACCAGGGCGTGCTGCAGGTGAAGGTGAGTGTCAGGTAGCGCACACCTAGTAGATAGAAACTTCGCAGCACAGAGAGGCTGTTGTCCAGGGAGTGCCCACCCTCCACGCCAATGAAGCAGGCCAGCTTTTGTGTCTTTTTCAGACCTGGGAAAGGGCGGATAATCAAGTGGTCAGGGTCCAGGGCCAGAACCACTAGAATGAGCCCTTGACTATTCCCCCTTTCTCCACCGCACCATCCTGCATTTGCCAGCTGACCTTCAACCGAGGTCACAAGCTCCAGCTCAGAGTAGGAGGCACACAGGCGATGAATGAGGTCGATCTGCTCCAGGGTGAGGAGCACGGCGTCCCGGTCCTGCGTCTCACATGGGGCGGAGGCTGACCAGAACTGTGGGTAGGCCAGGGGGTCTAGGATGAGATTAGGGAGGTCTCGGGTGCCCTTGCCTGTCACTCCTCCTCATCCCCCATTGGATCAGTGGCCCCGACTGAGGCACTGCATGATCCCAGTACCTTTTTCACTAGCAAGCTTTCTGCCAGCACCAGGCTGTGGAAATCATCACTTGCTATTTGTCCATGTGCTATGTGAATGGTCCAAAGTCAATGTGGCATCTGTGGTCTCAGCAACAGTTCCACACTCACCAGGGATTTTCTGGTCACTTTCCGGGTGTCTCCAGAGCACTGAGCACCTATGTGGCAGGCCTGTTTTGGTCTCCAAGGCCCAGTGCCAGCAGTCACATGAGTGTACACTGCATGTCCTATGCCTAGTCACCCGGAGGTCTGTCTACCTGACTTTCTGAGGTCCCCGCATGCCCCAGCAGCCATGCTGTCGTGTCCTGTGCATCCCTGTGGTACCTGGGCACCCACGAGGCCATTCCTAAGCTTGTCCAGGCTGGTCTGGCCACGGCTGAAATTGTGCAGGTTAACATCTTGGAGCCTGTTCTGGAAAAGCTGTCTCAGGAGCAGGGGCAGGTGGTTATGGCTGGAGGGGTGGGAGGTGTCAAGACAAGATTAGAGTAGGGGTACATGGCCTCCAGGTGAGGCAGGACAAGCTTGTTGGCTTCTCCTGCCCCACCCCACTAATCTCCATGTCACACACTCTATAAGGAGACCTCCTGAGGCCCAGCTTGGAGGGGGGCATTCCATCAGGAATGGAGTAATGGAAGGGCACCCATAGGGGATGGCACCTTCTTACTAGCCCCTTATGCTCAGGACCCCTTCTCTGCCGAGGTCTCACTAGCCCCACGTCACACCTACTCACCCTTCCACCAGGGGGAAATTCTGCATCAGGGCCTGTGCACGCTCCCACGGACTGGGGGCTTTGGGGATACCCGGCATGGCAGGGATGCTGGCGATGACTGACGTGCTCTGGGTGTGGGTCACTGGCCATGGCAACAGCGACAGCAGGAGGAGCAGATGCAGCAGCGGTTGTCTGCAGAGCGCCAGCAGGCCACGGAGCTCTGCAGGCCCCATGCTGCGCAGGGCTGGGCAGGGATCGGTACAGAGTCTGAGAGGAGGGGGAGCGGTAGCTGGGGATAGTGGGATTCCGACCGTCGAATTAGGGGGTCTATTGGCGCTGCCTCCTGAAGGAAGACTGGAGTCACAGGAAGCTAGGACGCTCGGGGATTCGTAACGTGTGGCAGCGCGGCCGCGAGGTGGCGGCAGACTCCTCCAACCCTCAGCTAGGAGGGCGCCCCAGTGGGCCGCGCCGGCCTCTGCCTCTGCCGAGAGAGCCCTCTAGCTACTTATCCCAGGCACCATTCGCCCCTACTTCCAGCAGGGGCCCCTTGCTTGCGGACCCACAGACTGGGGGAGGAGGCGGCTAGTGGGGAAACTGGGAGGGACCCGGAGACTTTTCTAATATCATCCCTAGTGAGACGGGTGACAGTCCTGTGGGTTTTTAGCCTCAAGCATGTATCAGAGCCCACGGACGTTTCTCGAAGCTTCTACTGTCAACGAACTCCCATCTCTTTCCATTTTTTCCTAAATGGACGCGGGGCCACATCAGTTCAGGCTGGAAGGATCTGAAATGGGACTAAAGTGATCTGAGTGGTACTTAATCCATCCAAAAGGAGTCAAAACAGGAAAAAACAGGTGATAAGAGTAGAACGCACTATTAGAACTTTCTGAGTAACTGCAGAGCCCAGGCCATATGGAGTCCATGGCAAGAGGAAAAATGTGTGCTCCTATATGTATTTTAAAATGTACTTTGTAATGGTCTTTTTCAGAACATTCCACAACATAAGACACTTGAAAATATTAAGGAGCTAAAAAGTGGATGTATTAAAATTTGCATTAGGTTATGTTTCCATATTTTATTCATACCTAAGTCAGATTTTATTATAATTTTATTTTCCTAGCTTAATTTTATTTTCTATGTTTCCATATTTATTTAGAAGTAACATTGCCTTATAACATTCTATAAATTTCAGGTATACATCATTAAAAATCCACACATGCATGCACACATTAATTTCTTTTTTTTTTAAAAGATTTTTAAATTTGTCTATGCATACAAGCTGGGGTACAGGCCAGAGGCGTGGGGCAGTGAGAGGGTTCACCAGAGACAGAGTTGGGAGCAAAGCAGGCAGATTGACTGAAATACACTGCTGAGGGGAGCAGCGGGGGAGGCAGGAGAGGTCTGCCCTGCCATGTGGGAATCTCCCCGGCTGGGCATTGAACTCCAGTCACCGATGCAGATAGCTCCACAGTGCAGCACTTAACCGCTGCGCCACCAGGGAGGCCCCACACATTAATTTCACCAGTAAAAGTTCACTTCATTCTTCACCATATAATTGACCCCTTTTACCTGCCTCCCCTAACTTTCCTGGTTTTAATGGAAAACAATTTGTGAATCTTTTCAAAACTTACTTCTTTGCTTAGTTCAGTTTTCTATTGCAAGATTGCACTTTTGACAATTTCTCTTGACCAAGAGACAACTTCAAACAGTTTTTAATTAACTGTAGCATCTTGAAATTTATTTTAGAGGATGCCACTATATGGTATAGTTAAAAAATGGTTTCAAGCACAATTACAAATTTGGATAAGATTCCACTAAGCAAAATTCATGAGTCAAGTTTAGAAGATCCAAACACAAGGTGATTTTATTTTATAAAGCACCAATATTGCATGTTTTTTAAAACTATTTCCAATATAATTTCTTAAAATTTTAGAATATTTGAGGTGAGTCAGTGTTTACTTTTGACAAGTCACATGTTTTCATAGAGCATAACTTTTCTCCAGTCAAAAGTGCAAAATCTGAGAACTTAGTTTACATGTTCATACCTCCATGTCAAATGTGAAGTTAAGGCAACTATAAACTCCTTAATTTCTATCTGATACCTACTTTTTCCATAATGCTTACTATCCTCATTGGGTGATGGATATATTTTAAACTTCCCTGCTTTTGTTGGCCTGAAAATATCTTCCTTCATTTTAAAAGGATATTCTCACTGTGTATAGAATGCAACATGGCAGTTATTTTAATTCATCAGATTTCCTACTGTGTATTTCCATTTTTCTGTGGAAAACTCAGTTGTCATTTTTATTGTTGTTACTGAAGTTAATGTGATTTTAAAAAACATGCTTTAAAAACTGCTTTTTATCTTTTGTCTTTAACATCTGGAAGTTTTGAAGTGCACAGTCTGGGGCTATTATGAATAGTGCTGCTATAAATATTATTTCATATGCCTTTGGGAGAGTCTGTATATGCATTCCTGCTGGATATATATCTAGGTTGAAATTGGTCAGTCATGGGGTCTGCATTGACTATTAGTATTAACTTAATTTTTATTAGTTATCATGTTATTATCAAGTTATTTATTATTATTTTTATTAGTGTTAACCCTTATTTTTAGTACTTACTTGTGCAGTTGCTTTCCTCACTGAGCTGGGGATATAATGGGGTGGTTGTCTAAATAATTTATGTCTCTTGGATTAACGAAACCAAAAGCTGGTTCTTTGAAAAAATAAACAAAATAGACAAACCACTAGCCAGGCTTACAAAGAAAAAACGAGAGGAAACACAAATAAATAGGATCATAAATGAAAAAGGAGAAATCACAACGGACACAGCAAAAATAAAAAAAATAATCAGAGACTACTATAAACAGCTATACGGAAACAAGTATAAC